>ML320394.1:13631-191619 GCA_005239505.1 Nicotiana paniculata
TCAGCCTCTTGAAAATGAGATTCTAGAACTAAAATCTGAAAACTTAAAGCTAAAGCTAGGATCAAGTAAAAAGGTTGTTGATCATTCTCATATCATGTTAGAAGAAAACATAGGAAAATTAAAAGATAAGATGTATGCTAAGGACGAAAAAATAAGAACTCTTAATGAACAACTTGGCAAAGTCAAATATGAATTAGATCAAACCTGTAAATGGAATAAATCATCTGACGCCGTGATATGGCTTCAAGAGAATCATAGTAGCAACAGGAGAGGGATTGGCTTGGAAGTCAATTACCCAAGTGGGATCCCAAAAACAAGTATCTCACTCTTCCTGAGATAAAATCTGCACCCATTGTGGTAAGACTGGACACTACAAATATGAGTGTATTGCAAAAGAGCAAGCCAGTTGAAAAAATAAGAGTTTGGTTTCTTAAAACTAACCCCTGATTCTTTTGTAGGTTCAAGTGAGATGAGGCGGCCAAATTTGGTATTTGGATAGTGGCTGCTCAAAGTATATGACTGGGAACATGGAACAATTCCTTTCACTTGAAAGTCTCAAAGGAGGAAATGTCTCCTTTGGAAACGGAAAGAAAGGTGAAATTAGTAGGGTTGGTAAGGTAGGTAAGGATGACACACGATCCATTGAATATATGTATCTAATAGATGGCTCGAAATATAGCTTGACAATGTATCACAACTGTGTGACAGAGGTAACCTGCTTGCTTTTACTTCCACAAAATGTTTTGTGATTAACCTGCTTACTGACAAGATTGTTTTGCAGGGAAAAAGAATGAATAACATCTATGTCATAGACTTGTCCACACTGTCTGAAAATGAACTCACTTGCCTAAGTGTGTTGGACAGTGATCCCCTCCTGTGGCACAAACGACTTGGTCATGCGAGTCTAACTCAGCTTAACAAACTAGTCTCTAAGGACTTAGTGGTAGGACTTCCTAACATTAAGTTCAAGGAGGACAAAGTTTGTGAGGCATGTGCCAGGGGGAAGCAGGTAAGGTCCTCTTTCAAAAGTAAGAAAATAGTCAGTACCACCAGGACGTTGGAACTGGTTCATATGGATCTATGTGGTCCTATGAGAACTCTGAGTAGAGGTGGTAAGAGATATGTGATGGTGCTAGTTGATGATTATTCAAGGTTCACTTGGACCTTATTCCTGGCATCTAAGGATGAAGCATTTGATATGTTCACCTCATTTGTCAAGAAAACTCAAAATCAATTAGGAGATCAACTAGCATCAATAAGATCTGACCATGGTACTAAATTTGGAGAATGCTAAGTTTGCTGAGTTCTGTGATGGACATGGTGTTACTCATAACTTTTCTGCTCCTAGAACCCCACAGCAAAATGCGGTTGTTGAAAGGAAAAATAGAACTCTTGAAGACATGGCAAGAACCATGCTCCTATCTAGCAAACTACCTCACAGCTAGAGGTTGAAGCAATAAATACTGCTTGCTACATAATTAATAGATGCATGACTAGACCTCTAGTAGAGAAAACTCCCTATGAATTACTTAAAGGGAGAAAACCCAACATATCCCACCTTAGGGCTTTTGGATGCAAGTGTTTTGTACACAATAATGGCAAAGATTCCCTAGGAAAATTTGACCCCAGAAGTGATGCGGGAGTATTCTTGGGATATTCATCACATAATAAATCTTATAAAGTGTATAATAAAAGAACTATGTGTGTAGAAGAAAGTATACATGTTTTCTTTAATGAAACTAACATTCTTGCTGAGAGACAGGAACCTGGATGAGGAGCTTGGACTGGTAAGAAGCAGTGATCACACTGAAGCAAGCATGAAAGGTGGAATAGGTGATGGACCAGGTTCAACTACCCTAAGCATCAAGACAGGGGGAACTCAACATATGCAACCTGTCCCTGATCCTACTCTACATCAACAAGACACCATGGAATTGTGTAGGAATGAACAGTTGGTACTCAAACCACACAGATACCAGAGTTCTCACCCTCTTGAGAACATCATAACAGATTTGGCATCCGGAATCAACAAGATCATTCTTGAAAAATCTGTGTGCGTTTGATGCCTTTCTATCCATGATCGAACCAAAGAATATTGGGGAAGCCCTACAAGATGCTGATTGGGTAAATGCCATGCAAAAAGAGCTGAATCAGTTTGAAAGAAGTCAAGTATGACACTTGGTACCCAGGCCACTAGACAGATCAGTGATTGGCACCAAGTGGGTCTTCAGGAACAAGCTCGACGAGGATGGAACTGTTACAAGGAATAAGTCAAGACTAGTTGTTCAAGGGTATAGTCAAGAAGAAGGAATTGACTATGATGAGACCTTTTCCCCTGTGGCAAGACTGAAGGCAATCAGACTTCTTATAGCCTTTGCTGCACACATGGAATTCACTCTTCATCAGATGGATGTTAAGAGTGCCTTTCTCAATGGCTATCTGAAGGAAGATGTATTTTTCAAGCAGCCTCCAGGTTTTAAAAGCAAGGAATCACCTGACCACGTATACAAACTCGACAAGGCTCTATATGGTCTCAAACAAGCATCAAGAGCATGGTACGAAAGATTATCAAAATTCCTGCTAGAACTGGGTACAAACGAGGCAAAATTGATTGTACTTTGTTCTTAAGGGAAAAAGGTAAGGATCTTCTGGTTGTGCAAATATATGTGGATGATATCATATTTGGAGCGACTTCTGAGAAATTAAGCAAGGAATTTTCTATGCTAATGGGAAGTGAGTTTGAGATGAGCATGATTGGTGAGCTAAACTTTTTCTTAGGCTTGCAAATAAAGCAAAACCCAAATGGAACAATGATCCACCAACAAAAGTATGTGAAAGAATTGCTCAAGAAGTTTAAAATGAAAGACTCAATTGAAATAGACACTCCCATAGCCACAACTACAAAATTGGATATGGATGAACATGGTTCATCTGTTGATCCGAAGCTATGTAGAGGGATGATTGGGTCTCTATTGTATCTCACTGCCATCAGACCTGATATTGTGTTCAGTGTGGGATTATGTGCTAGGTTTCAAGAAAATCCAAAGGAGTCCCACCTCACTACGATAAAGAGAATTTTGAGATATTTGAAAGGCACCACTGATTTATGCCTTTGGTATCCTAAGGTAGTAATTTTGACCTTGTAGGATATGCTGATGCTGATTATGCAGGATTCCTGGTTGACAGGAAAAGTACTTCAGGTATGGCTCACTTTTTAGGTTCATGTCTTGTGTCTTGGGCTACCAAGAAAAAAAATTCAGTAGCCTTGTCTACTGTTGAGGCTGAATATGTGGCTGCACCCTCATGCTGTGCCCAGTTGTTATGGATCAAACAAAAACTCATGGACTTTGGTATTGATGTGGGATGCATTCCTATATTTTGTGATAACTCTAGTGCTATTAGTATGACGAAAAACCCGGTTCATCACAAAAGGACTAAGCACATAGATGTTAGACACCATTTCCTAAGGGATAACTATGAAAAAGGAATGATCTCAATCAAATTTTGTGCTACTGATCATCAAATTGCTGATATATTCACCAAAGCACTTAGTAGGGAGCATTTTGAGAGAAACATGCTGGAATTAGGGATGATTAAGATCACCTGGTTGAAGAGAAAGAAATTTTTTATATAAATGAATTTTTGGCTAGAAAATTTTTAGGTACTTAACCAGATTAACAATTGCTTAGGTACTTAACCAGATTAATAATTGCTCAGCATCATGTATTTATTGCCATACTCTTGTGCCATATATTAATATGATTCTCTGGATACTAATAATGGTTATCTATCTTTGTAAATTGAGGCAATCTAAAGATTTCAAACAGGATGAACCTGGTTCATCTATGATGATTCATTTGACTGATGAGGTGCGTACCCTTCTCCATATAGTAATTCAATTACAGTCACACATGGGCACGATTCTATCTATATTTGGTTCATTACTAATTCTCTGTACTAATCCATAAATGAACTCGTTCCAAGGAGTCACATCAACACTCAATTATTCTAGAAATAGTAGACTCTCAACCGTCAAATCAATGACACTCCTACAACTATTAGACTTCCATTTGAATTAATTTCTTATCCGTGTAAAATTAATGGTCATATGTTATAAAGGATAATCATTACTCCTCTCTTAATAAAGCTTCCTTCAACCAAGGTTAACTCATAGTACACTACCCAAAACCTGCAAAACTCGTCCTTTCCTCTCAACAGAAAAAATGTCTTCACCTCCACCATCTTCCTCATCTAATTCCTCACCTAATCGTGATTACGATGGAGGAAGTTCTGAATCTGTCTCCAATTCTCCATCTGTTTACAGTTCCGAATCACCAGAAATTCCATCATCCCTTGAAAATACACCCGTTCTTGAACCCACTCCAAACCCTAATCTTGCCCCCAAGAATCGTCGTGTTAAAGTTCTTTCCCAGGTATCTGTTGCTTCTGGGGCTAGGGAAAAATTCTTGGAGGATCTTATTAAAGAGGACAAAAGTACTAAGTCAGATTCATCCAGTGAATCATTTAAATCAGCTAATGAGGAAGAAGCACCAGGTTTAACCAGTTCTGAAAAAGGTAATCTTGAAGTTGACTCTGAATTTACTTCAGCTGTTAAAAGATTCGTGTTGGTAGGGTCTGTTATTGATGTCGAAATCTCTGGAAGGAAGAAGGATGGGAGAAAAGAAAGAATTATTGAGAAAGAGGGAGAAGAAGATGTGAGGGGATCTAGGGAGGATGGTACCGTGTTGGCTATTTGTGATCCCATTCCTGAAACTATGGGAGAAGAAGTCACTGATTTAGGGGGAAGCATAGCAGCGGAAGATGCAGCAGGTCTTGCGCGTCTGAAGAAAGCTATAAATGAACATGGTTCATCGGGGAAAGAAACATTGGCGGAAAAGTTGAGAAAACTAGGGGAGTCTTATAACCCAAGAGAAGAAGGAGTCAGAAACCCAAGAAGGCAACTCACCCAGTTCCTTCAAAGAGAAGGAAAATTTCTAAAGTTGCTGGTGTTTCTGCTCCAAAAGTTAGAGCTACTCGTAGCACTGTAAGAGAAGAAGAAGAAAAATTAGAAAAAGGCTCTGAAGGAGAGCAAGAAGAAGAGAGCAGAAAAAAGAAAAGCAAAAGTTGGAGAGCCTGTTGAGGCTATTGAGATTGAAGAAACTGGGTTGGACCTGGTCCAACAGGAGGAGCAATCTGCTCCAGGTGTGGCTGAGACACCAAAACCCACAAAGGCCAAGGCTTCTTCAAAGAAGTCAGCTAGGATGTCTGTCGCACCAACAAAATCTATTATGAAGATCATGGCCAAGCCAAAGAAAGTGAAAGTTGTTTATGATGATGATGTATATTGGAGTGGAGAAGAGGAGAAGGAAATTGGAGTGGTGACTGACAAGGTTACCATGTTTGGAAAAAGAACAATGCTAAAGGGTAAGCTGGTGAAGGATTTAGAGGAGCCTGGTATGCAGTATCTTATGGAAACTCTCGAGGTACAAGGCTGGAAGGACCTAGTCCTTCGCATGGAAGGCAGGCTGGCAAGAGCAGAGTTGGTAGAGTTTATGGGGAATGCAAGTGTCAAGGAAGGTAGGGTCACGTCTATGGTCAAAGGAATTGAGGTTTCCTTTGATGTCAAAGAACTGGGTGTTATTCCTAACACACCAGCTGAGGGCTATGTGAGAAGGAGATTGAACCAAGGCGGTTTACAAGAGTGAGATGAAGCCTGAGCACAAGCTACTCTTTGAGTTCGTCATTAAGTTCCTAGTGCCTAGACAAGAAAGAAGGCATATGGAAAATTATATGGATCTTACATTGGTGGAATGCTTGTACAGGGGAAAGCAAATTAATTGGCCAGCTTTTATCATCCAACTCCTTGACAGAGTGGTGAACGGAACCAAGGCACACGCAATTCCTTATGGCTTCATGCTGACAGCAGTGCTTGCACATTTTGGGGTTCCAGTAAAGAAGGCTGAGATGGCTACGGCCAAAGATTATTTTGGGAAGGAAACTTTGCTTACATGTGAATACAATGTCAATGTTCCTACGGATGATCCTGGTTCATCTAGGAAGCAACCAGTCAACAACAACGTTAGAACTTTGGTGCAAGAAAACGAGATTAAGGATATGGAGATCCTTCGCTTAAAGTCTCGTGTGATTGAGGTTGAAGAAGAGAGGGATGCTCTTAGAGCTGAATTAGCAAAGGAGAAAGAAAAGAATGAGGGTGTTCTTCAGCAGATGTTGTTTCTCCTATAATCCAAGTCCACAACCTCCACTGCACCTTCCCATTCTTAGGCTTCTTAGAGCTTCCTTAAACCCTCTTTAGACTAGTTGTTATGCTTTTTTTGTTTTTATTCTTTTTTGCTCATGGTTAAGGCTATTTTTGGTTTGTTTGTATGGTGTTTGATGTACGTTCCTAATCAATGGATTTTTGTTGTTTTGTTATTGACTTGTCTCAATTTCTTAGATAACTTACATTTATTGGTTTCTTATGATGATTAATCATGTTTGCACCTACAGTAGCCTCAATGGCCATGAGTAATTGTTAACAACACTGGTGAGTTTATCATTTTGCAAACTTTTCGATGATGCCAAAAGGGGCAAGAAAAAAGTGCTTTTGTATTTCAAGTGATATTTATAACCTAATGAACCTGGTTTCTCTATGATAAATGCTTAAAAACATACAAAGTGTTTGAGTTGTATACAGAGAGAAGCACAAAGTTTGTCATCATCAAAAAGGGGGAATTTGTTGGACCAACACTGCATAGTTTTGAAGATTGACAAAAGGCTGACCAGTTGAACCAGGTCCATCAGAGCACACATACTTGACCTGACGAGTTGGCACACAAAAATAGCGTACCCAAAACTAATAATATCTCCGGATCAAGTGGAGAACACCAAGTCTCGCTGAGCAAGGATCCTAAGATGGGGGACCGTCATCCTGTCTACCTGCACCTGCGGGCATGAATCGTAGGCCCCGGGAAATAAGGGCGTTAGTACGAGTAATGTACTGAGTATGTAAGGCATGAAAATCAGCACATAATAATAAAGGAAACGTAGAGTAAAGAATTCCACCTGTAAGTCTAAATAACTTTGTGAATCTTGAAAGATTATAATATCATGCATGTGCGTATAAATGTCGTATAATGCATAGGTATAGGTGTACATAACATCATCAAGCCTATGAGGGCATCCCATCACATCATCTCGGCCTCAGTGAGCGAAATAATCAACGTATACCAACTGATCAGGTGGTGATGTGTATATAATGCCATAACCTTTTCTCACATCCTATATACATAATATATGCGTATATAATGTCATCTAGTCATGGGTCAATGTACATGTATAAATGAATGAAATGCATAAGAAGTATGTTAATAAAATTTCTCGAAATGTCATATGATCATTACGCCTTTCGGATAAACTTTATTAACTACGTATTTTTATGAGACACATGAATAGAAGATATAATAATAATTCACATGGAGAATCAAGAATATAGGCACCCCTAGTACTTCTATGAATAGAGTCATTTGTGAAAGATGTGTGTTCGCTCATTTCGTTATCATATAAATCACGCCAAAAAGAAAAAAGGGATAGCCTTAACATACCTGAGCTGATTCTCTTGACAATCCTTCTAACACACGTCAATTGCGATAAAACACATAACGGTAAGATCGGAGTAGGGAAAATATCCGTATGATATTCTTCAGAAAGGTTATATAGGGCTCCCTTAGAATTGTAAGCCACGTTGCTATTACACTGTAGAGGTTCATATGAATTCTTGTTGAAGCTACATCCATTACTTTGTTGAAGATCTCATCTTTTACTTTGTTGTAGACTCATCCTTAATTATACATCCGTTACTTTGTTGAAAAGGAGATCTCTCTCTTTACTTTGTAGAGACCAGCATCTCCCTTAGGTGAATTAGAGAGGTCTTTTATCTTAGTGGGTGTCAGTTCCACTTATGTGATGACTTAGCCACAAAATCCCCTAAATAAGCCACCTAGTTATAGACCAAGAGTCATTGTTTGGTTTTTGATCCATATTTTACTTGCTGCCACGTTGGGGGGGGGGGTGCGGTCTCCATTAAGCTTATCGACAAGTCCTAATCACCTTGTTAATCTCCCACATAAAATTCATAATTAACCAATTATCCACATAATTAAGAATTGTCTCAAATTACTTAAAATATTAATCACTTATAACATAGTTTATATACCTCACTATCATGGTCATGTGGTACCTTGTATGACACTAGTCCATAAATATGGGGTATTATAGTTTGGACCGTATTTTATCCCAAATTGACGACCTTCAACGAAACTCATCTTCTTTGATTTATTTACCCTCTAACCTTCACGGTACTTACTTACCACCTGTTATAAATAGCATAAATACTTATAAACTCAAAAATAATCTCATTCTCGAGACTACGTGTCACGACCCAAAATTCATTAAAGTTCGTGATGGCGCCGGACACCACTGTCAGGCAAGCCAACACTAATTAAATTCTCATTTTAATATTTTTGAAGTCATTTATTTTCCTTACATTTAGAAATAAATAATGAACTTCACCGAGTAAATAATATTGTCTTTAATCACTTTTCAATACTAACTAATCCCATATACATCCCAGAACTCGGTATCACAAGTGCCTGAGCAATTTCTAGAAAATAAAATGTAATACAATAACCGTCCGGAATACAATTGGATAGTAGAGAAAATACAATACAATACAATACAATACTCTGAAGGAGACTCTGCTGGTTGCGGTCGTCTCGAGAGGTGCAGCTTACCTAAGTCTCCGTATCAACCATGCCGCTGCGCCAAACTAGGCAACTAGACATACATGTGCCTGTGCAACAAAATGCACATCAAGTGTAGTATGAGCACAAAAATAACGTGTACCCAGTAAGTATCCCGCCTAACCTCGAAGAGGTAGTGACGAGAGGTTGATTTCGACACTTACTGGTGGTCCAAATATTGAAGTACCAAAATGTGCACAAGTATGAATTTTATAAGGTAATTTCAAACTCGATAAATAGAAAGCATGTAAATAATTCCTTTAATAATAAGAGATTTTCCAAAAGTTCATATTTCATCATTTAACAATTCATCTTAGGCCAAGGAAGAAATATCATTACTCATAAATTTGCAAGGCAGCAAAACAAGCATGCGCAAATCATGCCGAGGACGTCCGAAGGGTCGAACGGCGCGAATCATAGATGTATCTATTAACATGCCGAAGTGAACGGCCAGCTCCCATGAGAATAGTGGGAAAGGATCACCCTGCTCGCGGAATATAATTGCGAAGCGGTTACATATAAAATAAAGAGTTACCCCGCTCGCGAATCATACATGCGACGCAGATACTCATAGATACACACATTCAAATAGTCAATCAAGAATTCATCATGAAAACAATTACGCAGGAAATTTACAAATTTCTCCTTTAACGGTTAAGAAAAATAATGTTTAATTTTTAAAATTCATTTGTCAAGTTCGATATGATTTAAACATTTTAAATTAACAATAAAGTTACAAGTACGACAAGTAAGCATGCTTTTTGATCCTAGACTACCCGGACTTGAGCATTATAGTAGCTACGCATGGACTCTCGTCACTTCGTGCGTATGTAGCCCCCCACAAACAGTCTTACATAATAAATTATTTCACCTATGGGAACAATTCCCTATCACAAGGTTAAAAAGGAGATTTACCTCGCTCCGAAGCCCACTTTCGGGTCCAAGATTATGCTCAAACCCTCAATTCGGTGCGTAACAATCCAAAACTAATGAAATAGTGTATAAACTAATCAATACATGTTAAAAATTTCATATTCCAACTATTAAGGTGATTACCCAACCCTAAATGTAAGATTCCTAAAATTCACCCCAGGCCCATGTGCCCTGATTCCGGAAATTTTCGAAGAAAGTTGTTACCCATAACCTTATGAAGTCAAATATATGATTTTTATTAAATTCTATAACCATTTTCGTGGTCAAATCTCATTTTTATACAAAACCTGAGTTTTCATCTAAACCCTTGATTTCACCTATTTTTACATGTTAATCTATCCATAATCTATGTATTAAACTTATGTTGTGTAGAAATTACTTACCTCAAAGTGATAGTTTGAAAACCCTCTTCCAAATGCTCCAAAAATCACCCAAATCCGAGACTCAAAACTAAAAAATGAGTAACAAATGGCCGACTCCTGTTTTTAGGCATTCTGCCTAGGCAAGTCGCCTGAATGAAATGCGACTTTGCCTGATTCAGGCAAAAATGAACTACTACCAGCCTGTAGTCAACGGAGCATAACATTCTGTACAAATCTCCAAATGATGAATGGCTTAACTTTAGGGAAACGAGAATCAAATATCTATAACTTTAATATTTTGAAAATTTGCAAATTTCTTATAGATTTCGAGATATAAGCTTCTAGGCTCCTCGCATCAGAAATTTTCGGGGAAATTGCAAAAACATGTTTACCATCCTTCATTCAATCAATCATAACTTTCTGTAAAAATATCCAAATGATAAATGGTTTATCTTTCTGGAAACTAGAATGCAAGGGATACAACTTTCACGATTTACAAGGTTTCAGATTAATTATAAATTGCAAGATATGAGCTTCCAAAATCGACTCCATGCATCAAAAAATTTCTGGCGAACAACTTCTGCATTAGAAAATTTTGGCAGCTTTCTTTGTCCGGAATCCATTCCGTTAATCTTCCGAAATCCACCCGAGGCCCTCGGGATCTTAACCAATTATATCAACATGTCCCAAAACATGATACGAATTCGCAGGAGGCCTCAAATCACATCAAACAACGTCGAAATCATGAATCGCACTCCAATTCAAGCTTAATGAACTTTAGAAATTGAAACTTATATATTCGATGCCGAAACCTATAAAATCACGTCCAATTGACCTCAAATTTTGCACACAAGTCACATTCGACATTGCGGACCTACTCCAACTTCCGGAATTGGAATCCAACCCCGATACCAAAAAGTCAAACTCTCGGTCAAACTTTCTAAGAATCTTCAATTTTATAACTTTCGCCAAATGACCTCGAAATGACCTACGGACCTCCAATTCCACTTTCGAACACGCTCCCAATACCAAAATCACCACACATAGCTATTCCCAGACTCTGAATCCCAAACAGACATCGATAACATTGAAATACACCTCAACCCAAATTTATGAAATTCTTCCAAAATGTCAACTTCCTTAATAGGTGTGGAAACACTCCCGAGTCATCCAAAACCCGATCCGGACATACGCCTAAGTCCAAAATCATCATATGAATTTGTTGGAACCTTCAAATCCAGATTCCGAGATCATTTGCTCAAAAATCACACTTTAGTCAATACTTCTAACTTAAAGCTCCCGAAATGAGAATTTTCTTTCCAAATCAACTCTGAACTTCCCGAAATTCAATTTCGACCATGCGTGAAAGTCATAATACCTGAAGTGAAGCTACTCAGGGCCTCAAACCGCTGAACGACGCACTAGAGCTCAGAATGAGCGGTCGGGTCATTACATTCTCTCCCAGTTAAACATATGTTCGTCCTCGAACGTGCCAAGATCTACGTTGGAGTTGTCTCATATCATTGTTTAATACCTCGTGCACCTACCCGTGCTACCACAACCTAGTTGAGCATATTAGCTCGAACAAATATGAAGATCCTCCCTTTTATTTAGTCAAGTTAGCCTTGGAGCCAAATTCCAACATCTGAAATTCTCTACCAGTTCTGTTCCCAACATACAAACATCGTATCAATCTCTATGCGATACACCAATACATGATTGTATACCTTTGCTGAATCCACACTATGCACTGCATAACTTTCATGACCATAATAATATCCTCTAATAACAATACCCGAAGTTTCATGAATCCGATGCTCACAATGCACCTCATGACATATTTAAGTCTTGTTTCAACTATGGCAATACGTCCACGACGGAAGAGATGTGTAGAATTCCATAACCAACTGCCGAGACAACAAATCATTAAGTCTATACTCCTGACAAGAGCCATCACCTCATCCTGAATCAATTAATGGAATTTGCTCTTTGATACACTTCATATGATTTATTTGCACTTATCCTAGATCCATTAGTCTCTTCTCACCCAGTATAAGCTGCCTAAGCAATAAGCCACCCCAGACTCCGCCAAAATCTCATATGATGCCACGATGTGCTAATACGACCCAACTCGAATGTGCTACATAAGGAAAATGAACTGTGGAAAGGACCACTCAACTCACGCACCGATATGAACTTTCCTCAGAAAATGGGAAACAAGACTCACAAAAACAGGATATATAAAACCATACTCAACATCATAGCATTGTGGCGCGCAACCCGATCCAACCATGATACCCGTGGCGGCGTGCCAACCGATCTACACATAATAATCTATTAGAAAGTACTCGTCGAGGTAAAATGCTCATAACTACGAAGTATCGAATATCGGTCACAAGCAACGTGAAGGGCGCAATACCAACCCTGGGGGGACATATAGCGGCATAAGATACAAAACTCAAGTACAACTGAGGTGCAATATATGATCTGAATCTCAGGAGCCATCATGCTCATATAAACCATCACTACGCGGAATCTCAAAGCATAAAATTATCAAGCCGTTCACAACTCACATGGAATAATATAACATGAAATAGCTGTCGAAATAACATCCAACGTTCTAGTACTCCTCCCTGAGGAGCGCTATACTGAAATGAACACATTTGGCTCACATAGAAGCCCATACTCATATTTAAATCTATCCACAGACCTTAAGCCGATTCTGATCGTACCACACAGAGCTAATTACCTTTCAAGGGTCCACACTAAGCCAAACACACAAGAACAAATGTCATATCCGAAACAAACTTCCACAATCCGCAACCAAATGAACCGAGCGCCTTCCAGGCCTAAACCCTCACACTACTTGTATTACCACAATCTCCATTCTTGGTCTTAAATCATTAATCAGTTAAGTGACTATATGTCACCTTTATACGATCTTCCCGTGGGGTACGCTCCCACGACCTTCCGCACAAGATAACAAGTTTGCACATCCATACCACCAGTCGCACTAAAGTACAAAGCAAATCAAGAATCCTTAACCAGGATGCAAAACCTCTTTCACGAAATGCCGATCTCAGGCGATGCTGAGGACAATACTAGCTTACCCTAAGCATTCAAATCCCTTTCCTGCTCATCCGAGCTCGTGACCTCCTTGCCCACACAGAACCACAACCTTGATCCTTACTTCCAAATCCATACTGCTTACTGCACCTAACATGCCAATATGAGATCGCACAAGAATTTCATCATAACTCCTGAACCACTTTTAGGGTGAACACTTCATCATATAGAAACCTTTTACTTAACTCAATTCAAGAGAACCATTGTGACGACCCAAAGGGGTCATCACCTATTTTATTACACATTCTGTACATTCAGGCCTTGAAAACCTCATTTGTAGCTGCCTCGATTTGTGTGAACAGTCCGGGCGCATAGCCGGTCAGCTTAAATATGAAATTCTGTGAAAAATGCTAAGATTTGATATTAAAATGAATATATTTGACTTCGGTCAACATTTTGGGTAAACGGACCCGGACATGTGATTTGACGGTCCCAGAGGGTCCGTAGGAAAATATGGGACTCCAGATCGAATTCCGAGGTCCCAAGCCCGAGAAATGAATTTTTGAGTGAAATTGTTTTTCTGAAATTTATAAAGAAAAGTGAAATGAAAATTGGTTAGAATGTGTTGGTATCGGGCCCATATTTTGGTTCCGCCGCCTGATACAGGTCTTATATGTGGTTTAAGATATTTCTATGAAGTTTGGTTGAAATTGGACGCCGTTTGACGTATTTTAGACTAAAACTCTAAATTTGAAAGTTTATGAAGTTTGAAGAAAAACTAGTGATTTTGAGGTTTGATTTGTTGTTTTTGATGTTATATTGGCGATTTGATCGTACGGTTAAGTTCGTAGGATGTTGTTTAGTTAGTGCATGTGATTTTTTAGGAGCCCCGAGGGCTCGGGAGTGTTTCAGAGGTGTCTTAGAGTGATTCTGAACTTAGGAAGATTGTTGGTTTTTGGCTTCAGCAGTTGCAGGTCCATTTGTTCTTCGCGTTCGCGACGCCTCTTCCGCATTTGCGAAGCTTTAAGCTATTCCTTCATCGCGTTCGCATCCATTCCCTTGCGAACGCGTAGGGTTATTTTCCCCTGAGGGCTTAGCCCTCCTTTCCTCTTCGCGTTCGTGTACACTTGACCGCGTTCGCGTAGCTTTGCGGGTCTTCTACATCGCGTTCGCGTGTTGTCCCACGCGTTCGCGTAGGCCAATTTCTGGTCCCCGACCTCTTTACTCTTCGCGGTCGCATTCACCCTTTCGCGAACGTGATGGTCTGTCCAGTCTACCCTTCGCGAACGCGACCCCCTTTCGTGAACGAGAAGGGAAATTTTGCCCAGTGGTATATAAATATTTCCAGAACAGTAGCCTCGGGATTTTCCATAAGTTTTCACGAAATTCTTCTTCTCCAAGGTCCTTAGGCATCCATTGAAGCCATCCTTCACCAAAACTTCTTGGGTTAGTAAATTTTAACTCGTTTCCTTCATTTTTCATCTATATCTAATGAATTCCTAAGCCTAAAACATGCAAATTACAGTAGAAAATTGGGAATTTGGGTAGAGTTAGGCCCTTTTGAATTTTCTTGATTTAGACCTCGTTTTGGGGTCGAATTTGAAAACAAATTATATATTCAGGCTCGTGGGTGAATGGGTGACGTGGTTTTGGTCCGACCCTCGTGTTTGGACCAAGCGAGTCCGGGGTTGAATTTTGTTATTTTGGAAGAATGCATGGACATGGGTAATTAGGCTATGTAATTGAATTATTGAATCCTTATTGAAATACTTGAGTTGATTATGCCTAGATAATATCATTCCGGAGTTGAATTCTAAAGGAAAGGCGGTGTTAGAGGGTTGGTTGCTATATTATGGACCCGAGGTAAGTGTTTTGTCTAACCTTAGCTTGAGGGAATAGGAGTTGAGTCTTATTTGCTACTTGCTAATTGTAGAGTACGATGTATCGGCATGTTGACGAGTATCTCTACAATGGTGTCTAGCATGACTGTGGGTCTTATTATTGCAAATATTCCGATTTTGTTGTAACTTCCATTCTTAACTGATGATTTCTATATGTTGTAAAGAGTATGTGAAGGGAATTGTGATCTTTAAACTTCGAGGAGCATTGGCTCAAATTGTAACATAAACGGTGAAGATATATGAGATAACCGAATCCTTTGGAGCATTGGGTCAAATTATAACACGAATGGTGAAGATATATGAGATAGTTGAATCCTTTGGAGCATTGGCTCAAGTAATAGAGTAAACTATGAAATGAAAGTGAAAGAAAGAGAAAGAGTTACTAAAATATACCCTCGCCGGGTCATTGTTGCTTTAGTGATTATCTCCCTTGCTGGGATGTTGAGATTACTGTTATTGTTCCCTTGCCGGGATTTAATTGTTTAATTGTTGTTCACTTACCGGGATTTAATTGTTTAATTGATGCTCCCCTGCCGAGATTTAATTATTTAATTGATGTTCCCTTGCCGAGATTTAATTGTTTAATTGATGTTCCCTTGCCGGGATTTCTATTTTTATTATGTTTACTCCCTTGGCCTTGTTTGTGATTGCTGTTTGGGTGAGGAAGGGTGTTAAAGCACGAAGGGTGATGTTGTGCAGTATTTGCTATTGTAAGGAAGAGTGTTAAATCATGAAGGGTGATGCCGTGCATTGATTGATATTGTCTCCCTTGCTGGGATGTTGAGATTACTGTTATTGTTCCCTTGCCGGTATTTCTATTTCTATTATGTTTACTCCCTTGCCCTTGTTTTGTGATTGATGTTTGGGTGAGGAAGAGTGTTAAAGCACGAAGGGTGATGCCGTGCATTGTTTGATACTGTGAGGAAAGAGTGTAAAGCACAAAGGGTCATGCCGTGCCGTACGATGTACCATTCCGTATCGATATTCATTGATTGTACTGTGAGGAAAGAGAGTAAAGGCACGAAGGGTGATGCCGTGCCATGATTTACATTGATTACATTATACATTGCATAGTGAGGACGAGATTAAAAGCACGAAGGGTGATGCCGTTCCAAGATTTACATTGTTTACATTATACATTGCATA
Source organism: Nicotiana paniculata (assembly GCA_005239505.1). Lineage (NCBI taxonomy): Eukaryota > Viridiplantae > Streptophyta > Magnoliopsida > Solanales > Solanaceae > Nicotiana > Nicotiana paniculata. The sequence goes on from ML320394.1 coordinate 29,838, forward strand.
GTGAAGATGAGAGTAAAAGCAAGAAGGGTGATGCCATGCAAGCTTGTGATTTCTGGCCTTGTTGTTCCTTTCTTTATTTAAGATTTCCTATATGAACTGTTATCTCCCCACAACATGTTCCCCTTCCCTTATTGATTGGTTACTTCCTATATTTCTCTTCTGTTGTATATATATATATATATATATATATATATATTCTCGAATTGCACAGGTTTACTTGGTAGTCTGGTTCTAGCCTCGTCACTACTTCTCCGAGGTTAGGCTAGGCACTTACCAGTACATGGGGTCAGTTGTACTGATGCTACACCTACACTTCCTTATGTTGTGCAGATTACGCAGCCGGACCCGGAGGACATCATTAGTGGGAGTGTCTTCCAGCTCATCCTAGAGGATTCAAGGTATACCCGCTGGCGTTCGTGGGCCTTGGCGTCTCTCCCATCCCTATGCCTTCGTTTCTGTCTTGTTTTCCTCTAGTTTCAAAGACAGTCATGTATTTCCTTTCAGACTTTGTATTTAGCACTCTTATAGACAGTTCGTGAGTTTTTGACTCTAGGTTTTGGGAAAATTTACGCGTTGTTGTATTATGTTGTCCTTATTTAGCTTGAAACCATATATATTTTCAATGTTGAATTGTGAACCGTTTAGTTTATCCTATTAAATGATGTTAATATGCTAGTTTATCTATACATGTTGGCTTGTCTAGCGGGTTCAACGTTAGACGCCATCACGGCCCGATGGTGGGATTTTAGGGTGTGACAGGTTGGCATCAGAGCACTAGGTTGCTTAGGTCTCACAACTCACGGACAACTAGTCTGAGGGATCGGTACGGAGACGTCTGTATTTATCCCCAAGAGGCTGCAAATTTAGGATGACTCCACATTTCTTTTCATCTCTGTCGTGCGATATGAATTCTGAGTACTGATTGAGTTTCTATTCTATTCTCTCGCAGATGGCGAGGAAACGTGCTTCCCTTGGTTCTGCTCAGCAACCCGACACTCCTGCTATAGCTCCTATCGGGGTTGAGGACGAGGCCGTGCTAGAGGCCGAGGCCGGGGTCAGGCTCAGCCTAGAGCAGCAGCCCCAGTGGAGGACCCTCAGGTCGAGTCTGACGAGGAGGTCCCAGTTCCGGTAGTCCCAGTTGGACCAGCTCAAGTCCCAGAGGGGTTCATAGCTACCCCACTTCTGCAGGACGCCCTTGTCCGTCTAGTCGGACTTATGGAGAGTGTAGCACAGGCGGATCTTCTTCCTACAGCACCAGCCGTCACTCGGGCTGGGGAAGGTGCCCGGACTCCTGCCACCCACGTGTCAGAGCAGCTAGCTTCACAGTTTCAGACTCCGGCACCTCAGCCAGCAGGAGTAGCTCAGCCGGGTCTTGCAACACCGGTAATAGAGGGAGCAGCTATGTCAGTAGATGCTTTGTGGAGACTGGACAGGTTCACTAAGTTATTCACTACTACTTTTACTGGTTCATCATTAGAGGACCCCCAGGATTATTTGGACAACTGCCATGATGTTCTTCGGAATATGGGCATAGTGGAGTCCAACGGGCTCGACTTCGCTACCTTTCGGTTATCTGGCGCAACCAAGAGTTGGTGGAGAGACTATTGCTTAGCTACACCAGCTGGATCTACACCTTTGACTAGGACTCAGTTCTTAGAGGTATTTTTGGGGAAGTTCCTTCCCATTACTCAGAGAGATGACCTTCGGAGGCAGTTTGAGCGTCTCCAGTAGGGATTCATGTTCGTCACTCAGTACGAGACGATGTTCATCACTCTAGTCCGACATACTCTTATGATACTTCCCACTGATCGGGAGAGGGTTCAGAAGTTTATCGAGGGATTGGCCCGGCATATCAGACTTCAAATGGCTAGAGAGTCAGGTACAGATATATCGTTCCAGGATGCGACCAATGTGACCAGGAGGATTGAGATGATTATGTCATAGGGTGGTGGTCAGGGGGCTGACAAGAGGCCCCATCATTTCGGTCATTTCAGTGGAGCCTCATCTGGGGACAGGGATTCTTCAGGCAGAGGTCATTCTCCCAAACTCTTCCAATCAGCCCTCCAGGTTTCCCATGGTACTTCAGGTGGTCGTGGTTATCAGACGCACTATTCTGATCAGCAGCCTTACAGTGCGCCACCAGCTCCCTTCAGTGCACCGCTGTTTCAGAGTTTCCGAGGTAGTCATTCAGGTCGACAGGGTTAGACTCAGGTCCCTCAAGATCCGAGGTCTTGTTACACTTGTGGCAATCCGGGTCACCTTGCCAGATTTTACCCTCGAGCACCAGGTAGTTCGCAGCATCAGGGTTCTCGTGCCATGGTACATGCACCAGGTGTTCCACAACCTGCCCAACCAGCCAGGGGTGGGGGTAGATGTGCTAGAGGTGGAGATAGAGGTCATAGAGGTGGAGCTCAGGCCGCCAGAGGTGGAGTCCACCCAGCAGCCGGCCGTCCTAGAGATGTTGTTCAGGGTGGTGGGGCCCAGCCCCGATGTTATGCTCTTCCAGCCAGGCCAGAGGCTGAGTCTTCAGATGCAGTCATTACAGGTATTATTCGGGTTTGTGACAGAGATGCTTCAGTGCTATTTGATCTAGGGTCTACGTATTCATATATGTCCTCTTATTTTGCACCATACCTGGTCATGCCTAGTGATCCACTAAGTGTTCCTGTTTATGTATCTACACCGGTGGGTGATTCTATCATGGTCGATCGAGTCCATCTTTCTTGTGTTGTGGCGATTGGGGGTCTTGAGACCCGTGTTGATTTGTTGCTTTTAGGTATGGTCGACTCTGATGTTATATTGGGGATGGACTGGTTATCCCTATATCATGCTATCTTGGATTGTCATGCCAAGACGGTGACCTTAGCCTTACCGGGTTTGCCCCGTTTGGAGTGGAGAGAGACTCTTGGTCATTCTACCCGCAGTGTTATTTCGTACGTGAAGGCTCGGCATATGGTCGAGAAGGGGTGTTTGGCTTATTTGGCTTATGTGCGCGATTCCAGTGTTGAGTTTCCCTCTATTGATTCGGTACCCGTGGTTCGTGAGTTTCCTGAGGTTTTCCCTTCAGACTTGCCGGGGATGCCACCCGACAGGGATATTAATTTCTGCAATGATCTGGCTCCGGGAACCCAGCCCATTTCTATTCTGCCGTATCGCATGGCCCCGCTAGAGTTGAAAGACTTGAAGGAACAATTGCAGGATTTGCTTGGGAAGGGTTTCATTAGGCCTAGCGTTTCTCCTTGGGGTACTCCAGTATTGTTTGTGAAGAAAAATGATGGTTCGATGAGGATGCGCATTGATTACCGGCAATTGAACAAGGTTACAGTCAATAATGAGTATCCACTGTCAAGTATTGATGATTTGTTCGATCAGCTTCAGGGTGCCAAGGTATTTTCAAAGATAGACTTGAGATCTGGCTACCATCAGTTGAGGATTATGGCATCTGATGTCCCTAAGACAGCTTTCCGCACTCGATACGAGCATTACGAGTTTTTAGTCATGTCGTCTGGGTTGACAAATGCCCCAGCAACTTTTATGGATTTGATGAACCGAGTGTTCAGGCCTTATTTGGACTCGTTCGTGATAGTCTTCATTGATGATATATTGATATACTCCCGCAGCCACAAGGAGCACGAGCAGCATCTCAGAGTGGTTCTTCAGACTCTGAAGAATAGTCAGCTATGCAAAGTTTTCGAAGTGTGAGTTCTGGTTGAATTCAGTTGCATTCCTGGGTCATGTCGTATCAGCAGAGGGCATTCAGGTTGACTCGAAGAAGATTGAAGCAGTCAAGAACTGGCCTAGACCAGCATCAGCTACAAAGATTCGGAGTTTCTTAGTATTGGCAGACTATTATCGTCGGTTCGTGGAGGGGTTCTCATCTATTGCAGCCCCGATGACCAGGTTGACCCAGAAGGGTGCCCAATTCAGATGGTCGGATGAGTGTGAGGCGAGCTTTCAGAGGCTCAAGACAGATCTGACTACGGCACCGGTATTGGTTTTACCCACAGATTCAGGGCCTTATACAGTCTATTGCGATGCTTCCTGTATTGGGCTTGGTGCAGTGTTGATGCAGGATGGCAAGGTCATTGCTTATGCTTCGAGGCAGTTGAAGATTCATGAGAAGAACTATCCAGTGCATGATTTGGAGTTGGCAGCCATTGTCACACATTGAAGATTTGGAGGCACTATCTATATGGCATGGCGTGTGAGGTGTTCACGGATCATAAGAGTCTTCAGTACTTGTTCAAGCAAAAGGAGTTGAATTTGAGGCAGAGGAGGTGGTTGGAGTTGTTGAAGGATTATGATATTACCATCTTCTATCACCCGGGGAAGGCCAATGTGGTGGCCGATGCTTTGAGTAGGAAGTCAGCTAGCATGGGCAGTCTTGCTTTTATTCCGATCAGTCAGAGGCTGCTTGCTTTGGATGTTCAGGCTTTGGCCAATCGATTTGTGAGGTTGGATATTTCTTAGCCTAGTCGAGTGTTGGCTTGTACAGTCGCTCATTCTTCATTATTGGAGTGTATCCGTGATCGGCAATTTGATGATCCCCATTTGTGTGTCCTTAGAGACACGGTGCAGCGCGGAGGCACCAAGAAGGTGACCTTAGATGATGATGGTTTTTTGAGACTGTAGGGCGAGTTTGTGTGCCCAACGTTGATGGGATTCGAGAGTTGATTTTAGAGGAGGCCCATACTTCACGGTACTCTATTCATCCGGGCGCCGCGAAGATGTATCAGGATTTGCGGCAGCATTATTGGTGGCGTAAAATGAAGAAGGATATTGTGGCATATGTGGCGCGGTGCTTGAATTGTCAACAGGTTAAGTATGAGCATCAGAGGTCTGGTGGTTTATTTCAGAGGATTGAGCTTCCCGAGCGGAAGTGGGAGAGGATCACTATGGGCTTCGTTACCGGACATCTGTTGACCCGGAAGAAGTTCGATGCAGTTTGGGTCATTGTTGATAGGCTGACCAAGTCAGCGCATTTCATTCCTGTGGCAATCTTCCTATTCATCCGAGAGGTTAGCTGGGATCTATATCCGGGAGATTGTCCGCCTTCATGGTGTGCCAGCATCTATCATTTCGGACCGTGGCGCGCAGTTTACCTCGCGTTTCTGGAGAGCAGTTCAGCGGGAGTTAGGCACCCAGGTGGAATTGAGCACAGCATTTCATCCTCAGACGGACGGGCAGTCCGAGCGGACTATTCAAATATTGGAGGATATGCTCCGAGCTTGTGTTATTGACTTTGGAGGATCATGGGATCAGTTCTTGCCTTTAGCAGAGTTTGCCTACAGCAACAGCTACCAATCGAGTATCCACATGGCTCCTTATGAGGCTTTATATGGTAGGCGGTGTCGATCTACGGTTGGATAGTTTGAGCCGGGAGAGGCTCGGTTGTTGGGTACAGATTTGGTTCAGGAGGCCTTGGACAAGGTCAGGATCATTCAGGATAGGCTTCGTACAGCTCAGTCCAGCAAAAAGAGTTATGCATATCGCAAGGTTCGAGATGTGGCTTTTATGGTTGGTGAGCGAGTATTGCTCCGAGTGTCGCCTATGAAGGGCGTGATGAGATTTGGGAAGAAGGGCAAGCCTAGCCCTAGATTCATTGGTCCGTTTGAGATTCTTGATTGAGTGGGAGAGGTGGCCTATAAAGTTGCATTGCCACCTAGCTTATCAGCCGTACATCCAGTTTTTCATGTGTCCATGCTTCAGAGGTATCACGGCGATCCAGCCCACATGTTAGATTTCAGCACTGTCCAGTTGGACAAGGACTTATCTTATGAGGAGGAGCCGGTAGCTATTCTAGACCGGCAGGTTCGTCAGTTAAGATCCAAGAGTTTCCCTTCTATTCGTGTTGAGTGGAGAGGTTAGCCTCCTGAGGCATCGACCTGGGAGTCCGAGTCCGATATGCGGAGCCGTTACCCTCAATTATTTCCCGACTCAGGTACTTCCTTCTTCTGTCTGTTCGAGGACGAACATTTGATTTAGAGGTGAAGATTGTGACGACCCAAAGGGGTCATCACCTATTGAAAACCTCATTTGTTGTTAACTCGATTTGAACAGGTTAAATACGAAATTCTGTGAAAAATGCTAAGATTTGATATTAAAATGAATAAATATGACTTCGGTCAACATTTTGGATAAACGGACCCGGACCCGTGATTTGACGGTCCCGGAGGGTCCGTAGGAAAATATGGGACTTGGGCGTATGCCCGGAATCGAATTCCGAGATTCAAAGCCCGAGAAATGATTTTTTGAGTGAATTGTTTTTCTGAAATTTATAAAGAAATGTGAAATGGAAATTAGTTAGAATGTGTTGGTATCGGGCCCGTATTTTGGTTCCGGCGCCCGGTACAGATCTTATATGTGGTTTAAGATATTTCTGTGAAGTTTGGTTGAAATTGGATGTCGTTTAACGTTTTTCGGACTTAAAACTCTAAATTTGAAAGTTTATGAAGTTTGAAGAAAAACTAGTGATTTTGAGGTTTGATTCGTTGTTTTTGATGTTATATTGGCAATTTGATCGCACGGTTAAGTTCGTAGGATGTTGTTGAGTTTGCATGTGATTTGTTAGGAGCACCGAGTGCTCGGGAGTGTTTCGGAGGTGTCTCAGAGTGATTTTGAACTTAGGAAGATTGGTGGTTTTTGGCTTCAGCAATTGCATGTCCATTTGTTCTTCGCGTTCGCGATGGCTCTTCCGCGTTCGTGAAGCTTTAAGCTATTCCTTCATCGCGTTCACATCCATTCCCTCGCGAACGCGTAGGGTTATTTGACCCTGTGGGCTTAGCCCTCTTTTCCTCTTAGTGTTCGCATACACTTGACCGCGTTCGCGTTGCTTTGCAGGTCTTCTACATCGCGTTCGCGTGATGTCCCACGCGTTCGCGTATGCCAATATTTGGACCCCAGCCTCTTTATTCTTCGCGTTCGCATTCACCCTTTCGCGAATGCGATGGTCTGTCTAGTCTACCCTTCGCGAACTTGACCTCCCTTCCGAGAACGCGAAGGGCAATTTTGACCAGTGGTATATAAATATTTCTAGAACAGTAGCCTTGGGATTTTTCATAAGTTTTCACGAAATTCATCTTCTCCAAGGTCCTTAGGCATCCATTGAAGCCATACTTCACCAAAACTTCTTGGGTTAGTAAATTTTAACTCGTTTCCTTCATTTTTCATCTATATCTAATGAATTTATGTCTAAAACATGCAAATTAGAGTAGAAAATTGGGAATTTGGGTAGAGTTAGGCCCTTTTGAATTTTCTTGATTTAGACCTCGTTTTGGGGTCGAATTTGAAAACAAATTATATATTCGTGCTCGTGGGTGAATGGTGACGTGGTTTTGGTCCGAGCCTCGTGTTTGGACCAATCGGGCCCAAGGTCGAATTTTTTTATTTTGGAAGAATGCATGGACATGGGTAATTAGGCTATGTAATTGAATTATTGAATCCTTATACTTGAGTTGATTATGCCTAGATAATACCATTCCGGAGTTGAATTCTAAAGAAAAGGCGGTGTTAAGGGGTTGATTGCTATATTTTGGACCCGAGGTAAGTGTTTGATCTAACCTTAGCTTGAGGGAATAGGAGTTGAGTCTTATTTGATACTTGCTAATTGTAGAGTACGATGTATAGGCATGGTGACGAGTATCTATACATTGGTGTCTAGCATGACCGTGGGTCTTATTTTTGCGAATATTCCGATTTTGTTGTAACTTCCATGCTTAATTGATGATTTCTATATGTTGTAAAGAGCATGTGAAGGGAATTGTGATCTTTAAACTTCGAGGAGCATTGGCTCAAATTGTAACATGAATGGTGAAGATATATGAGATAACTGAATCCTTTGGAGCATTGGCTCAAATTATAACACAAATGATAAAGATATATGTGATAGTTGAATCCTTTGGAACATTGGCTCAAGCAATAGAGTAAACTATGAAATGAAAGTGAAAGAAAGAGTTACTAAAATATACCCTCGCCGGGTCATTGTTGCTTTAGTGATTATCTCCCTTGCTGGGATGTTGAGATTACTGTTATTGTTCCCTTGCCGGGATTTCTATTTTTATTCTGTTTACTCCCTTGCTCTTGTTTGTGATTGCTGTTTGGGTGAGGAAGGGTGTTAAAGTACGAAGGGTAATGTCGTGCACTTTTTGCTATTGTAAGGAAAAGTGTTAAAGCACGAAGGGTGATGCCGTGCATTAATTGATATTGTCTCCCTTGCTGGGATGTTGAGATTACTGTTATTGTTCCCTTGCCGGGATTTCTATTTCTATTATGTTTACTCCCCTGCCCTTGTTTGTGATTGCTGTTTGGGTGAGGAAGAGTGTTAAAGCATGAAGGGTGATGTTGTGCATTGTTTGATACTGTGAGGAAAGAGTGTAAAGCACGAAGGGTCATGTTGTGCTGTACGATGTACCATTCCGTACCGATATTCATTGATTATATACTGTGAGGAAAGAGAGTAAAAGCACGAAGGTTGATGCCGTGCCATGATTTAAATTGATTACATTATACATTGCATAGTGAGGACGAGAGTAAAAGCACAAAGGGTGATGTCGTGCCATGATTTATATTAATTACATTATACATTGCATAGTGAGGACGAGAGTAAAAGCACGAAGGGTGATGCCGTGCAAGCTTGTGATTTCTGGCCTTGTTCCTTTCTTTATTTAAGATTTCTTATATAAACTGTTATCTCCCCACAACATGTTCCCCTTCCCTTATTGATTGATTACTTCCTATATTTCTTTTCTGTTGTGTGTGTATGTATGTATATATATATATATATATTCGAATTGCACATGTTTACTTGGTAGTCTAGTTCTAGCCTAGTCACTACTTCACCGAGATTAGGCTAGGAACTTACCAGTACATGGGGTCGGTTGTACTGATGCTACACCTTCACTTCTTTATGTTGTGCAGATTACGCAGCCGGACCCGGAGGAAATCGTTAACGGGAGTGTCTTCCAACTCATCCTAGAGGCTTCAAGGTATACCCGTTAGCGTTAGAGGGCCTTGGTGTCTCTCCCACCCCTATGCCTTCGTTTCTGTCTTGTTTTCCTCTAATTTCAGAGACAGTCATGTATTTCCTTTCAGACTTTGTATTTAGCACTCTTATAGACAGTTCGTGAGTTTGTGACTCCAGGTTTTGGGAAAATTTACGCGTTGTTGTATTATGTTGTCCTTATTTAGCTTGAAACCATATTTATTTTCGCTGTTAAATTGTGAACCGTTTAGTTTATCCTATTAAATTGATGTTAATATGCTAGTTTATCTATACATGTTGGTTTGTCTAACGGGTTCAACGTTAGACGCCATCACGGCCCGATGGTGGGATTTCGGGGCGTGACAACCATAACAACACACGAGTGAATTCTCATAATCACAAAAAATGTAAATCCTCAAGTAATAGTCTGTACCACCATAATCCTTCCGAGATCCGCCTACACATAACTTGCCATAATACCTGAATGCTTCCAAATAAAATCAATTATGGCAGCCATCAGGCACTCGCACGCACCGGCTTCAATCACATGCATAACTAATCACGCTGAAGGAGCTGATCACTGCCACCAATATGCCAATTCCACCATGGCTAACCCTCTACCTTTTTCTAATTTACTTTTAACTTTCCTGAGGAATAATAACGACTCCAGTCAACACATAACAACTCAATTCATACTCATCCTGAGTGACCCCATTCCACGAGACTACTTTGTCTCCAACCCATGAACTGTTTCATGCCCTCCTTGAACACACATTCGCATCTTCGACTGGTATACCTATCCTGATAATCCTTCTACAAATCCGGAGTTTATTTCTCTCATTCCTCCAATACTACACTGCAAGCCGAAAACATCATGTAACATTCCGGGCCTCCTATCACAATCTGCCGCAAGAGCCCGATCCTTAGCCATATTGCGGGCTTGAAACCCTTAAACACCGCATTCTTAACCTTCGAATTCATTAGGACCATTGTTGAGAGTCACCCACTCCGGCTTGGCCCCGAATATAATCAACTCTAAGGCTCCGCTGACACCTGAACACCCATCTTAATAAAGCACCCGACTGACCAACTTCCCTTGCAAATCATCTCTGTATGAAGCATAAGCCTGAATCTTCCCAAAGCCTGAACACAAGTCAATAAGGCAAATTATAGCACCCCCTAACAATTCCTTTGCTTAAATTACAACTTATGCCCTCCTCCCTTGGCTACATTAACCCACCATTATGCCGACAACCAAAATTTCACCAGTAGATAAATATGCAACCCAATCGTAGGCGGTGGGACTCTCCCACTTAGCCTGAAGCCGCTATTACACAACTCTGGAACTTATCAAGAATCTTCCTTCATTGTTGACATGATCCTGCATAACCAACTCGCCAAATTCCTTGAAATCATTCCATTAGCATTTCACAAACACTCTGAGTCATTAACCACATTCTCATATTCGACCTCTTACTAAATAGTCAGTAAGATCCCTCGCCGAAACTTCGCCAACCACGCAACCACTGATCTGCTCACAGGAGATAACCCACCTGCGAAAATTACCAACTGACATCTTCCAATGACGCTACACTGCACAATCTCTATGACATCAATAACCCGTCGCGATCCCCTTCTCATTCGCCAACTGAACCAGTTTGTTCACTCCTTATGGACATCGGCTAAATGTGTGACAATATCTTCCAATTCCAAGCTATATTGCATCCTTCTTCATACCAAGCAACTCCTTTCTGTTGCATCGAATCTCTCCGCCATATAGCAGCCAATATTTCAAATTATGCCAGTGGGCCCAATCATCATCCACTATAATTTCCAAATCGCTCTAAACTTTCCTCCAGGGGTTTAGTCAACCTGCCACTGATCTCACATTCTACTCCGATACTCTCCCACCTTGGCCAAGCTCACCCCTTTAAGAAACTACTCAACTTTCGCTTCTCACACCTGGCTTGCTTGAAATTTAACCACCGCTTGAGACTTCCCATATGTCCTTCCTCATCCTTTGTTGGCCAGTTGTTGCCTTAGATCAATGTCTATCTCTGTAGTACTTGAACTAGTAACTCACTGCTAGCTTCAAACCTTTCCGAAGGTCATCTTTCTCGAGCCGTCAACATTACAAACACCGAGACGGTCATGAACCACCGCACACCGCGATCTCTAATAGCCGCTTCCCGGACACCATTTCACAATATTGTTCCACGAAGGCAAATCTGAAGAAGATCACAACACCAGCGAACTTAACACATTCAATCAAGGGCGACAACATCTCATAATATACGAAATTCCACCACACTTGGAAACACCAAGTCTCGTTACTCTATCGATCCAAGCCTGAACATTAATAGCCTGATTGCCTTTCCTCCGCCGAAAATATAATACCGAATCTCTGAATCATGCTCTGAGTAGAATTACTATCAAGTCATTCGCTGTCCCAACTCATGGGCAAGCATCCTACCACCACGTCAATTAATGCGCGAGAACCATTCATGAGCATCATAACAACCTGAGCATAGCCTCAAAGCTCTCAGAAATACAACTATTGAGCTGAAACAACATAATATCCTTCCACAAAGCAACGACAATAGCCCCAACCAACTATGCAGGGAGAAACATCACGCACCACATGCGTAGCATCATTATAGTTCTTCAATTCTCAATTTATATCAAACTTTCGCGTCGCATAAGATTGAATAGGAAAGAAGCGATGGCATAAGCCTCAAAGGAATCAAATCGCACGATGGAGAATCAAGAAGGGAGGTTCTCTTAATAGCCCTGTAGCTTCTCGAAGATAATTACAGACGTCTCTTTACTGATTTGCAAGACTCTACTAGACTTGCTCATGACTCGTGAGACCTAAAGGAACCTAGTTTTGTGATACCATGTTGTCACGACCCAAAATTCATTAAAGGTCGTGATGGCGCCGGACACCACTGTCAGGCAAGCCAACACTAAATAGTTAATTAAATTCTCATTTTAATATTTTTGAAATCATTTCTTTTCCTTACAATTAGCAATAAATAATGAACTTCACCGAGTAAATAATAATGTTTTTAATCACTTTTCAATACTAACTAATCCTATATACATCCCAGAACGCGGTGTCACAAGTGCATGAGGAATTTCTAGAAAATAAAATGTAATACAATAACCGTTCGGAATAGAACTGGACAGTAGAGAAAATACAATACAATACAATACAATACCCTAAAGGAGACTCTGCTGGCTGCGGTCGTCTCAAGAGGTGCAGCTCACCTAAGTCTCTATATCAACCATGCCGCTGCGCCAAACTAGGCCACTAGATATACATGTGCCTATGCAACAAAATGCACAGCAAGTGTAATATGAGTACAAAAATAACGTGTACCCAGTAAGTATCCCGCCTAACCTCAAAGAGGTAGTGACGACAGGTCGACTTCGATAATTACTGGTGGTCTAAATATTGAAGTACCAAAATGTGCACAAGTATGAATTTTATAAGGTAATTTTAAACTCAATAAACAGGAAGCATGTGAATAATTCCATTAATAATAAGAGATTTTTCAGAAGTTCATATTTCATCATTTAACAAATCATCTTAGGCCAAGGAAAAAGTATCATTACTCATAAATTTGCAAGGCAACAATACAAGCGTGCACAAATCATGTCGAGGACGTACGCCCCGATCCAATAAAATAATAAAATATGCACTGTCGAAGGGTCGAAATGCGCGAACTATAGATGCATTTATTAAACTGCCGAGGCGAACTGCCCGCTCCCATGAGAGTAGTGGAAACCCCGCTCGTGGAATATAATTGCGAAGCGGTTACATATAAATAAAGAGTTACCCCACTCACAAATCATACATGCGACGCAGGTTAGATACACACATTCAAACAGTCAATCAAGACTTCATCATGAAAACAATTACTTAGGAAATTTACAAATTTCTCCTTTAACGGTTAAGAAAATTAATGTTTAATTTTTGAAATTTATTTTCCAAGTTCGATATAATTTAAACATTTTAAATTGACAATAAAATTACAAGTACGGCAAGTTAAGCATGATTTTGGATCCTAGACAACCCGGACTTAAGTATTATAGTAGCTACGCACGGGCTCTCGTCACTTCGTGCGTACGTATCCCCCCACAAACAATATTAGATAATTCGTTATTTGATCTATGGGGACAATACCCTCTTACAAGGTTAGAAAAGAGACTTATCTCGCTCGAAGCCCACTTTCCGGCCCACGATTATGCTCAAACCCTCAATTCGGTGCGGAACAATCCAAAACTAATGAAATAGTATATAAACTAATCAATACATGTTTAAAAATTCATATTCCAACTTTTAAGGTGATTACCCAACCCTAAATGTAAGATTCCTAAAATTCACCCACGGGCCCACGTGCCCTGATTCCGGAAATTTCGAAGAAATTTGTTACCCATAACCTTATAAAGTCAAATATGATTTTTACCAAATTCCATAACCATTGTCGTGGTCAAATCTTATTTTTATACAAAACCTAGGGTTTCAAATCTATGTATTGAACTCATATTGTGTAGAAATTACTTATTTGAGAGTGCTAGGTGAGAACCCACTTCCAAAAGCTCCAAAAAACGCCCAAATCCGAGAAACAAAACTAAAAAATGAGTAAAAAATGGCTGACTCCCGTTTTTAGGCATTCTGCCTAGGCAAGTCGCATGTATGAAATGTGACTTTGCTTGACTTTCAGGCAAAAGTCCTTCAGTCAACGGACCATAAAATTTTGTACAAAGATCTACAACTTTGATGTTTTGAAAATTTTCTGATTCCTTATATATTTCGAGATATAAGCTTCCAAAGTAGGCTCCTCGCATCAAAAATTTCTGGGAAAATTGCAAAATTAGCTTTACCAGCCTTCATTCAATCAATCATAACTTACTGTAAAAATATCCAAATTATAAATGGTTTACCTTTATGGAAACTGGAATTCAAGGTCTACAACTTTCATATTTTACAAAGTTTCATATTCTTTATAGATTGAAAGATATGAGCTTCCAAAATTGACTCCATGCATCAGAAATTTTCTGGCGAACAACTTCTGCAACAGAAAATTTAAGCAGCTTTCTTTGTCCGAAATCCATTTCGTTAACCTTCCGAAATCCAGCCAGGGCCCTCGGGGTTTTAATAAATTATACCAGCATGTCCCAAAACATGATGTGAACTCGCTCGAGACCTCAAATCACATCAAGCAACGTTAAAATCATGAATCGCACCCCAATTCAAACTTAATGGACTTTAGAAATTGAAACTTCTACATTCGATGTCGAAACCAATCAAATCACGTCCGATTGACCTAAAATTTTGCACACAAGTCAGATTCGACATTACTGACCTACTCCAACTTCCGGAATTGGAATCTGACCCCGATATCAAAAAGTTAAACTCTCGGTCAAACTTTCTAAGAATCTTCTATTTTACAACATTCGCCAAATGACCCCGAAATGACCTACGGACCTCCAATTCCACTTTCGAACACGCTCCCAATACCAAAATCACCATACAGAGCTATTCCCAAACTCGAAATCCCAAACGGACATCGATAACTTTGAAATACACCTCAACCCAATTTTATGAAATTCTTCCAAAATGTTAACTTCCTTAATATGCGTCGAAACGCTCCCTTGTTATCCAAAACCCGATCCGAACATATGACTAAGTCTAAAATCATCATATAAATCTATTGGAACCTTCAAATCCTGATTCCGAGATCGTTTGCTCAAAAATCACACTTTAGTCAATTCTTCCAACTTAAAGCTCCCGAAATGATAATTTTCTTTCTAAATCAACTTTGAACTTCCTGAAATTTAATTTCGACCACGCATGCAAGTCATAATACCTGAAGTGAAGCTACTCAGGACCTCAAACCGTTGAACGATGCACTAGAGCTCAAAATGACCGGTCGGGTTATTACACTACGTCGATTGACTTACGATGAAACTTTAACGTACGAAAATGTAAAATGTAACAATCGGGTTGCGCACCAAAGCAGTACTGAAATGAATTGATATTGGGGGTTCGGGTTGCACGCGGCAACGGAACATGAAATGATATGATATTTATATTGGAAATGAGTTGTACGCTGTAAAAGAGTTGAAACATGGGATCGGGTTGCATGCCCCAACAGATTTGATGCATTGCAGTTGTTTCTAGCTACTATTCTCGGTATTGTCATATGAGATTTGAGATTATGTTATTTGGGGCCCTCTGATAGTTGACTTTCGGGTCCATGAGTTTACTGGTTTATTTCTATTCTTGTTTTTTGTAATTATTATTTTGTATAGGTTATTTGTGAGTGACATGCTATAGCATCGTCACTACTGCATCAATGTTAGGCTCGACACTTACAGAGTACATGGGATCGATTGTACTCACGCTACACTTATGTAGATACCGATGTTGGTCCCAACAACGCGTAGTAGAGACTGCTCGGATTCAGCTACTTTCGGAGACTTGAGGTAGAGCTGATGGTGTTCGTAGTCCCTGAAGTTTCCTTCTACCATATCTTTATTGTTTTCCTTATTCTGAACAGTTGTAATTTGTGTAGACTTTATCTGTAGAATTCTAGTATGCTCATGTATTCGTAACTCCAAATTTCTGGTATATATTTAGACTATGTTACATTGTATTTTTCACATCTATTTTAGACTATTACAATTTCATATTACTAATGTTCTGTTTTAAACTGTTAAAACTGGTTAAGTAATTAGCTAACATTCGCTTGCCTAGCAAGAAGAATATTTAGCGCTATCACAGCTTCGAGGTTGGGATTCCGGGTCGTGACAAGAGTGAAATTTAACAGTGTCAAATCTATTTACTATTCATGCACCTATCATGTCATGACCCTTGTTTCTCGCACTGATAACAACCCAAGATTGCTACTCGCTTTTTCTCTGTGATCAAGTATTACTTGCTCTAATTTTAGTTTGTTAGTTTTATTATTAATCATCCCACATCAAAGTGTTAATCATCTTGAATAGCGTTCAACCTAAAATTTATTCGAGCATTATTTAAATTCAGTTCCAGTGAAGACGATATTCACATACTATCTTTGACTAGCGAACATTAATTTCGTGTTGTATTTTTCGCTCGTCAAATTTTGGCGTTGTTGACAGGGATAATCAATAGTATTCAAAATAATTTCTAGTATTAATTTGGAAACTAGGTTTTACTTTTATTATTTTTCTTCACTTTAGTTTTTGAATTTATTAGTTAACTTCTATTCTAAAATTCTCTTATAACAAGTGAAAGGGAGAAAGATTTGGAGAAAATACTCTTCATATTGAACTCTAAATATTATGAAAATGGAGCATAACCTGCCTAAGAAATGATTGCCGAGTTAGAAGCTAAACATTATCATATGTCTACTATTTGTTTTATATATAGTGAAAATCATCTATGATTTGACTGTCAAGCAGGTAAGTATTTCTCATATGGTTTATATTTTTAAAAGTCTCACTTTATTTTAGTCCTTACAGGTATGAGGTTTCATATGGCTAAAATCTTAACTCTGAACGAATACTATGATTATGACTAGAATGAAAGTGAAGTGAGACAACCACCTCAAAACGTGAATGGTAGTTTAGAAGAGCTTATGTATAAGTTCATGAATAATGTTGAAGAGAGACTTATACAAAATGATGAAGCCATTAAGAACCCAATAATGAAAGTGAGTAAAATAGTAAGTATACTTTCAGAAAGCTCACTGCATTGTGATGGTGAATATATGGAGGATCTACCTTATGAGAATGACCCTACCCAAGAGGATGAGCATTCAGAGAGAGAACTTTCCATTCTGTAAGAATACTAGGATCCAATTGAGATGATTGAAGATAAGGCTTTGGTTGATTGTGAAGCAATGGAGGAAAATTTCAAACCCCCATCCACCTTTTCATATTTACAACCTTTAGTAGAAAAGAATAAACAACATATGTTATTGGACATACAACAACAACAACAAAAAACCCAGTCATTTCCCACAACTGGGATTTGGGGAGAGTAATATGTACATCCTTACCCCTAACTCTAGAAGGGTAGAGAGAATATTTCCAACAGACTCTCGGCTAGAGAACGACTGAAAAAGAAAAGGTAATTGCAACAAGTATGAATAATAGAAAGATGAAATAAGATTGAATCCAAGAATGCAGTCAAACTCTAGGTAGTCAAACTAATGGTCTTGGACATACTAGAGAAATATTCACATGACCTTTCTTCTTTGTTTTCTTATTCTAGCCTTGATCATTTGAATTTTATTTTTGCGCATTTACATTAATATACATGGATTAATCATGTGAAAGAATGCATGAACAAGTTGAGGATGATCCTACAAGAACCATTCACCGCTCAAAGAGAATCCAAGAAAGAAAGAAAAGAGCGGGCGTTACAAATATCCTCAGAAGACTTTGGCTTAGCTCCATAAATAATCCCAAGTAGCAAAAACAAGGGTAAATTCATAATTAGGAGTGGGGTTTATTAGTTCTCAAAAAAGGAAAATATTTAGGGAAATTTTCTTTATCTCTTATTTCATACTTGTGAGTTATGGGGACATGCCACAATTTATAGTGTGGGGTGGGGAATGTAAATATGTGTATATTATTTTATTTTGTGTGTTTCTAGTTATTGTACTAAAAGAACAAACTCATACTTTTCTCGATGATGAATTTCTTCTACCACTTTCTTGAGGGATTTAAAGTCGAAAAAAAAAAAAAAAAAAAAGATCCAAAAATGTATCTTTTATATTTTTATTTTCTTAGATAGTGTAATAATTACCCTTAGTTTTTCTTTGTGCCGTGGTTATTTTCCAAGGATTTTTCTTGAACTGTGTGTAGTTAGTTTTTCTTTGATAGGAATAAAGAAGTCTTGTGCTATAGTGCTAATTGGAGATAACTTTTCTTGACTTTGTTGTGCCTTGAGAGTGGTGAGTGCCTTACTTGTGACGCTTAGGCTCATTTATTGACTCGTTTATTAGTGCCTTAAATTATTTCATTTTGACTTTGCTTAACTTCTTTGACTAGAGAGTCGGGATAGATCCGGTCCTCAGTGTGCTATGTGCCAATGTGTGTATGAGATTTTATTTGCTATTTCGTGCATGTCGGTTGATGTGTAAAACTTACCCGTGTGTTTGCAAAGTGAAATGGTACTCTTATTATTTCTAAGAAGTGATAAAGGTATTTTTTTGGTTGAGCCAAATATATGCCTGATTTCCTACCAAATAATGTGTATCTTAGCTAGCCCCCTTGATCCTGTAATCCTATTTCTTTGGCAATCACACTACGAGACTGACCCATTTGTTTGAATTGGCCATCCTTTTGAACCTATGATCTCTCTTGAGTACTTGAAATTGTTATGAGCTGTTAAAAGCTAAGTGGAAGTATGGTTGAGTTTTTGAGTGGAATTAAGACAAATGGCGAAATGTGCAATCTTTGAAAAATTGTGAGTTCCACGTGTAAAGAAATGAAAAAAGTGAATTTTCTTAAAAATGTAACGAGTTAACCAGCCGTTTTAGGTCTAGCATGTTATTCGCCAGTTTATGACCTTGAGAAGATTCACTATATGTATTATGACTTTCACATGTAGTCGGTTTTTATTTTCGAGAAGTTCGGAGTTGATTCGGAAGAATAATTTTCAATTCGGAAGCGTTAAGTTAGAATAACTAACCAAGGTTTGAATTTTGAGTAAACGACCTCAGAAATGAATTTGAAGGTTCCTATAAGTTGGTTAGTTTATTTCGTACTTGGGTGTATGTTTGGGTTGAGTATCAGATAGTATGGGAGCGTTTCCTCGCTTATTGTCAGAAGCTTGCATTTTGAAGGTTTGAAAATTCGCTAAGTTTGAGTTAGAGTGGACCTTGGTGTTATCGGAATTCAAACAAAGTTTCGGGACCGTAGATGGGTTCATTTTATTGATTGGAACTTCTGCGTGAAGTTTGATCATGATCTGGAATGTCTAAGTATGATTCGGGCACGTTTGACAAAATTTGAAGGTTGAAAGTTAAAAGATGGATTTTGATCATTGATTTGTGTTTTTGATGTTATTCGTGGTATTTACAACCTTTGTACAAGTTTTAATAAGGTATTGGGATTAGTTGGTATGATTGAACGGGGTCTCGAGGGCCTCGGTGTGTTTCAGGGTGGTTTTAGACCATGTTGGTAAGTTTTGCTGGTGCTGGTTGATGGTGCTTATTTTTTCCTTTGCGAACATGTTGGGAAGCATGCATTCGCAAAGACGGATTTGTGCAGGAGGTCATTTGTGCTTCACATTCGTGATTGGCGAGTCGTGTTCACGAAGGTTTGGGCACTGGTGCTCCACGTTTGCGATAGCCAGGCCGCGTTCACGAAAGAGAAGCTGGGTCGGGAGAATTGGCCTTCGCGTTCGCAAAGGTCTGGTCGTGTTCGCGTTGGTCAGGCCTGGTAAGTCATCATTTTCGCGGGCCTAGTCTTGCAATCGCAAAGAGGATTTTGGAGCTGGAGCTTAGTGGTGGTTTGCTAATGCGAGACACATGCCGTGTTCGCGAAGAGTAATACCTAGGCAGATTTTATAGGTTGGAATTTCAGGATTTCTTCTCATTTTTCATTTGGGATCAATTGTAGCCGACCTTGGGGGCAATTTTGAAGGGCCATTTCAGCCACCTATTGAGGGTAAGTGTTTCTAACCCACTTTTGGTTATTTTTCACGAATATGCATGAATTAGGACTTGTAAATTCATGATTTGTGGTGGAAAATATGGGATTTTTTGAAGATGACCTAAAAGGTATTTTTGGAGTTTGACCATAAAATTGGACATGAAATTGGAAATAAATTATATATTTGAGTTCATGGTGCTATGGGTGATGTTTATCTTCGAGAATTTTTGGTATCGGGGCACGTGAGCCTGTGAGTTGACTCTGTTGACTTTTCGTGTGGAGTTGAGAATTGTTTCTAATTATTAAATTATGAGCCTGAGTATATTTTGATCGGTTTGCACGTTCCTTTGCTAGTTTCGGATCGCTTGTTATTTGTTTGAGGTATTAGAGAGGCGTTGGAGTCGGTTATCAAATTAGGGAGCAAAGTAAGTCTCATGTCTAACCTTGTGAGGGGGAATTTACCAGCAGGTGTTATATTTGTTATGTGCTACATGTTGTGAGAGCTACACACGTATGAGGGTGATGAGTGTTCGTGCATATGCTAGACGTCATGATTATGTCCGGGTAGACTTAGACTCATGTCATGCTTTAATTATAATATTCGAGTTATTCTTGCATGTTTAAATGCTTTAATTGACATTTATGCCCGAGACTAGACTTGCGTAAGGTATCAGGCTTGATATTTTAGATATTTGGCGAGCCACATGATTAGCAGTGGAAATTATACTTCTTTTTTACGAATATCTCTGGTGTTGAGCGAATTTGTCCGGAAGTCTCTCGAATTTTATAACTCAAACATATATTCGTGAGTGGGGCCAGTGACCCGTCAAGTTTCACTATTCCTATTGGATCGTGTTGAACGCGTCAACAATACCATTATCAGATTCTGTCATTCGCTTCGCCAATATATTTGAGATGCATCTATAGATCGGGCTGAACGACCTCGCCAGTGTACACTATTATTATGGGATCGCACTATATGCCACGACATATAATCGTGCCATTACTCTTATGGGAGCGGGTCGTTCGCCTCGGCAGAATCGTGCTAATATTTTATATGGAGTTAGTGTACCTATGACTTTTCCTAACTCGAGATGTGATATATTATTTGGTGTTGACTACAATATATGAGGACTTCGTGTTTGCTCTTCAATTGGGGATCGTATTTTGTACCTACATATGTTTTCACTATTTTACTAGCCATTCTTCGTACCTATCTACTTTTATTATACTTGATTTGTTGGATCACTAGTAAGTGTCGATGTCGATCCCTCATCACTACTTCTTCGGGGTTAGGCTAGATACCGAGACAGGTACATTTGTGCAGGTACCGAGACAGGTACATTTGGTCGTCATCTTGGTGCATAGGCTCAACAGCTGAGGAGACTTTGTGGTGAGCTGCATTCGATGTTACGATTTGCAGCACAGAGTCCCCATCTTATTCAGTTATTTTATCTTGTCTATTTATATTCCAGACAGATGTTACAGTAGTATTTTACTTCCTAGTAGTTTCTCATGCACTTGTGATACAAAAAATTGGAGATTTAAATTTTTCTCGCAGTTGTATTTTGTGGTGATTTCGGGTTTGACAACATTCGTATATTTAAAATAATAATACTTTTTGTGATAACTAACGATTTTAGCTCTTTATTTTTATAATTGTTTTGAAATGCATTTTGGATTTACTATCGACGTATTGATTTAATGTTTGGCTTGCCTAGTAGTAGCATCGAGCGCCATCATGGACTATGGTGGATTTTTGGACGTGACAAAAAAAAAAGAAAAAAATCAAAATTTAGAAATAAACAAAAAGAGTTGGTGTTTATATACAGTATAAAGAAAAATTACTCCGTACTAGTGGTAAATCTTTCTTTGTTTATGCGTAAAGAGTTGGAAGCTTGGTGGTAGTACTTTATGAAGGTTGGGATATGGTTCAACATAAGTGTGGGGTTTGAATTGAGAAATTATATGTATTAATGTGGTTAGGGAGGTATAGCCACTATTATTCAAATTGTATCATGCCTGTCCCGCAGCCTACAGTACAATCAAATTAAATCCTACTTGATCTTTGACTGAATAAGCTCGAATTAGCAGAGTATTACACTCTGGGCAAGCCTATGATATGTCTTCTGTGACACATGAGTTTTATTTATGATATTGAGAAAATTCTTTCTATTTTTAAGTTCCTAATTGTGTGTGTGAAACTATCTCTACTATTGTGTGAGGGCACATTATTTGTGAACGAAGACGTTAGAGTAAGTGAGCGAGTTTGAAAATGATTGGTTCTTTTGAGTCGAGTCTTCAGGTTAGGAGGTTATGGTATGGTACTTGGTCTATTTCAAATATTTTTTGCATGATGAGTTAGGAGAGTTGTTTGAAAATTTTGAAGCGTAGTGTGACGACCCAATTGGTTATTTTCAGTACTAGACCTTATTTCCATGTTCTAAGACCCCTCATAGCATCATTTGATGTTTATTAGTTTGCGTGCATGGCCAGTGTTATTTTCCGGAAAGCTTTTAAAATTTTGAAGAAAAAGTTATTTTTAACTTAAAATGGGGTTTGAGTTTACCACAGTCAACGTTCTTAGTAATCGACCTCGGGTCGAGTTTTTGACGATTCTCATAGGTTCATATGATATAATTGG
Source organism: Nicotiana paniculata (assembly GCA_005239505.1). Classification (NCBI taxonomy): domain Eukaryota; kingdom Viridiplantae; phylum Streptophyta; class Magnoliopsida; order Solanales; family Solanaceae; genus Nicotiana; species Nicotiana paniculata. The sequence continues at coordinate 52,121 of ML320394.1, forward strand.
ACCTATACGCACATTTGGTTGGGGTTCTGGGTGACCCGAGCGCGTTTCGGCGCATTATGTGAAAGTTGACAAAAATTGAATCTTAAGTTGAATCCTTGAGTTTTGATAATCGATTCTTGTTGTTTGATGCTATTTTGGTGATATGAGTGAGGGATAAAGTTTATATGATGCTATTACACTTGTATGAAAGTTTGGATTGGATCCAGAGAGCATTAGGTGAGTTCCAGATGAGTTTTGGGATGATTTGGATTTGCTGGCGCAAAACCTGGTGCAACTGGATTGCAGGTCTCACAAATGCGAGCTTCTTGCGGAGTCAGGCTCGCATTTGCAAAAATTGGGGTGGGACTGAGGAATTTGCAAATGCGATGTCAGGTTCACATTTTCAGGTGGAAGGGTTCCGCTTTTGCAATCAGGGGACTGAAATGAGAGTCGTTTTTACGATATAAGGGGCTTCACAAATGCAAAAATATTGGGTCGCAAACTCGATTTCAACTGGACAACTATTCGCTTTTGTGAAATGTGGTTCGCTTTTGTCATCATCGCAATTGCGGACGAGAACTCGTAACTGCGATATCTGCAGCTGGGCAAAAGATGGGAAAGTCGGAACTTAGCTCATATTATACCATTTTTCAACCTTAGAAAATCTAGTGACGATATTTTAAGAAGATTTTCTTCCCAAATTAATCAGTAAGCATCTTTAACTAGTTTTCAATAAGGTTCAACTAATTTTCATGAATTTCTAACATCAGATATATGAACCTCAAGGTAGAAATTAAGGTTTTGGGTAGAATTTTTAAATTTTGTAAAATTGAGATTTAGTCCTCAAATTGAGGACAACTTTCGAAACAACTCACATAACCGAGCTTGGGGGTGAATGTGTAATTGTGTTTTGGTCCGAATCTCTGATTTCGACCAACAAGCCTGGGGTTGACTTTTGTTGACCTTTTAAAAAATGATCAAATTTTAACCTTTTCATTCATGGGTATTGGCAAGATTCGATTGGTTTGGAGGCTTGTTTGAAAAGCAAGGCCATGTTGATTAGTGAAATGATTCCGAAAGGAGGTTAGTGACGTGGTTAACCTTGACTTGAGGGAATTAGGACTTGATTTATCTAGTTGCTGCTTGATTTAATGTGTCGGGACGACGTATGTACAAGGTAATAGTGCACATACATTGTCATGGGTTAAGCATGCGGGATGAGTTTTTAACTATGTGTTTTGACTAGATCATGCTTTCTTATACTCTATGCTACTATTCATATCATGCCTTCCTTGTTACTTGCCCTTATTTGTTAAATACATGTCTTCTTTGATACATGTCCTATGTTGCTACTTGTTTCGTGCACCCATGTTTCTACTTGTTGTATGTTTTTACTTGCCCTCATTTGTTAGAATATTTAGTTGCCTTTATTTGTTAGAGTATTTACTTGTTTTGGTTCATTTCTCTTATCATGAGAGCTACGGCGTAGTTTTTTTGTAGTATTGATATTGTTGTTTGGGGTCGGGTAGCACGCCGCAACATATATTGATGTTGTTATTTGGGATTGGGTTGCACGCCACAGAAGATATTGATATTTTTGTTTTGGATCAGTTTGCGCGCTGTAACGTAGAATATATGTTGTTATTTTGTTTGGGAATAGATTGCACGCCGCAACAGTATTGATATTGATATATGTGTGGATCGAGTTGCGCAATGCAACAAAAGAGATATATTATGATTATTCTTGACTGTTGGTTCTATATCTGTGTCGTACTATGAATTTGAGCATAAATTATATCGTGGGGCCCTCTGTTATGTATGTATTCTGATTTTCATGTTAATTATAGTTTCTCTATTTTGTTATTGTTGTCACGTGTATTCGTACAGATTTACAGTGAGTGCCTTATTATAGCCTCGTCACTACTTCGTCAAAGTTAGGCTCGACATTTACGGAGTACACGTGGTAGGTTTTACTCATACTAAACTTCTGCATTTATTATGCAGGTTTTGGTGTTGGTCCTAGCGGAGTTTAGTGGAGGCTCGCTCGGACTATCTTTACTCGAAGACTTGAGGTAAGTTGCTCCGCGTTCGCAGACCCTGAAGTCCCCTTCTTATCTTTTGTGCTGTTTATTTCATTCAGACAAATGTATTTTCATTTTAGACCTTGGTTGGAGTGTTTTTAGTAGCTCATGTACTTGTGGCACCTGATTTCGAGATTTGACTAGGCAACATATTTGGAGATTATTTATATGTATATATTTTGAAATTTGCAAACTTTACATTCTTTTAATCTGCTTTGGAAATTGTTAAAAACAAATATAATTTATATAATGTTGGCTTTCTTTCAAGTGGATGTTAGGTGTTATCACGGCCCCGTGGTTGGGATTTCAGAGGTTGTGACAAGTTGGTAGCAGAGGTCTAGGTTGACTAGGTCTCACAAGTCATGAGTAAGCTTAGTAGAGTCTAGAGGATCGGTACGGAAACGTCTGTACCTATCTTCGGTAGACTGTAAGGCTTTAGGAAAATTTCACTTCTTTCCTTCTCTATCGTGCGATTTTATTCGATCATTAGGTTTGACTCATTCTATTCTTTTTCTCTCACAGATGGTGAGGACAAAAACAACGTCTACCGCTGGGTAGGAGCCGGAGCCTCGGGTTGCAACCACTACCAGGGGCCGGGGCCGAGGGTGAGCTAGAGCTCATCCCAGAGCACGCGCAACAGTACCTATAGTAAAGCCTCGAACCGAGCATGAGGAAGAGATCCATGTTCAGATCGCACCAGTTGGACCAGCTCAAGTTTCAGAGGCGTTCATTTCTTCCTAGTGCTTCAGGCGCCCTAGTCCGCCTAGTGAGTCTTATGGTGAGTGTGACCTCGGCCGGTGTGTTCCCTATTGCACCAGATATCTCTCAAGCCGGAGGAGCCGAGACTCACGCTACTCATACTTCATAGTAGATAGATCATGGAAATCAGGCTTTGGCAGTTCCACTAGTTGAAGCAGTTAAGCCTATTATTGCTACACAGTCTGGGGAGGGATCGCGATGTCAGCTGAGGGGCTGAAGAGATTGGACAAGTTAGCCAAGTTTTTTCCTATTCGCTTTGGTGATACACCTTCTGAGGCTCCCCAAGAGTTCTTGGACCATTGCCATTAGGTCTTGCACAACATGGGTATAATGGAGTCCAATGGAGTAGACTTCTAACTGTTTCAGATGCATGGCTCTGCAAAGTGGTGGTGGGAGGATTATGTTCGGGGTAGACCAGCAAGTTCACCTCCTCTCACTTGGGATTAGTTCTCTCAACTATTCTTGGAGAAGTTCACCCCCTTCACTTAGAGAGAGGACTTCCTCAATAAGTTTGAGCGTCTCTAGCAAGGTAGCATGGCTGTTACCTAGTATGAGACAAAATTTGTGGACTTATCTCGCCAAGCAGTTATTTTGATCCCTATTGAGAAGGATAAGGTGAATATATTTATAAATGACCTCACTTATATTATTAGGCTTCAGATGGCCAGAGAGAGTGATGATGGTATTTCTTTCACTCAAGTTGTGGAGGTCACTATGAGGATCGAGAGGAATCGTGGTCAGGGTAGAGATGTGGCGTCTTAGAAGAGTACTCGTCATTTTGGTGGTTTCATTTGTACCTCATCTGGAGGTAGGCATTCATCTCGTAGAGTCCATCCTATCAAGTTGGTTTAGTCAGCACTTGAGGTATCACATGGTGCTTCAAATAGTCGTGGTTCTTATGGGTCTCGTCCTGAGTAGCTAGCCTGCAGTGCACCACCAATTCAAAGAGTTCATAGTGCTTATCCAGACCGTTAGGGTCAGTCCCAAATTCAACAGTCGTGTTAACATAGATAGTGCTTTGAATGTGGAGGTATAGGTATAATTAAGATGTATTGTCCCAGACATCAGAGCAGTATGCCAAAGTAGGGTACTTGTGCCCTGGTTCCGGAATCGGTTGCTCTACCGCCTGCTCATCCATCTAGAGACGGGGGTCAGGTAGCACGAGGTGGTGGTCAAGCCATTAGAGGTGGAGTCCAGGAAGTGAGAGTCCGTCCGAGAGGTGGAGGTCAGATTGATGAGGCTCTGCCTAGTTGTTATGCATTCCCAGCTAGACCTGAGGCAAAGTCATATGTTGTAGTTATTATAGATACTATCTCACTTTTTCATAGGGATGCTTCCATGTTATTTGATTTGGGTTCTACCTACTCTTATATGTCCTCATAATTTTCTCCGCAATTGAGTATACCTCATGATTCTCTTGATGTTCCTGTTTCTGTGTCCATACTGATTGTAGATTCTATAGTAGTTGATCATGTAGGTCTTGTGTTATTACATTTCATGGTTATGATACTTTAGTTTATCTTTTGTTGTTGGATGTGGTAGAGATTTTGATGTTATTCTTATTATAGACTGGTTGTCTTCGCATCACGCTATCTAGATTGTCATGCCAAGCCTGTAACTTTAGCTACAATGGGGTCACCTAGATTGGAGTGGAGAGGGAGCCTTGGTCATTCTACTAGTAACGTTATTTCATATGTGAAGGCCCAACATATGGTCGAGAAGAGCGGCTCAGTGTATTTGGCTTATGTCCATGATTCTAGTGCGGAGGTTCCTTCCATGGATTCGATTCCAATATTGCTTGAGTTCCCATAGGTGTTCTTTATGGACTTCCCAGGCATGCTATCTGATAGAGATATAAAATTTTAGATTGACTTGGTTCCGGGAACTCAGTCTATTTCTATTCCACCATACCGTATGGCCTTAGTTGAGTTGAAAGAATTGAAGGAACAGTTGCAGGATTTGCTTGATAAAGGATTCATAAGGGAACAATTGCGGATGTGCATAGATTATTGGTAGTTGAACAAGGTCACTAGCAACAACAACTATTTGTTGCCGAGGATTGATGACTTATTTGACCATCTTCAAGGTTCCAAGGTGTTTTCAAAGATTGGTTTGAGGTCGGGCTACCATCAGGTGAAGATTAGGGAATTGGATGTCCCTAAGACAACCTTTTGGACTCACTATGATTACTATGAATTTTTGGTGATGTCATTTGGCTTGGCTAATGTCCAAGATTTGATGAACCAGGGGTTCAAGCGTTATCTATATTCCTTTGTGATCATCCTCATTGATGATATTTTGGCTTACTCCCGCAGTCGGGAGGAGCATGAGCAGCATCTGCGGATTGTACTTCAAACTTTGAGAGATCGCTTAGTTATATGCCAACTTTTCAAGGTCTGAGTTCTGATTGGACTCGGTTGCCTTTTTATGCCATGTTGTATCTTTCCAGGGCTTCAAGGTGGGTCTTAAGAATATTGAGGCAGTTCACAACTAGCCTATACCTACTTTAGCAACAGAGATATGGAGATTCCTAGGTTTGGCGTGTTATTTCCGTTGGTTCATGGAGGGGTTTTCATCTATCTTAGTTTGACCAAGTTGAGCAAGAAGGATACTCTTTTTAGATTGTGCGATGAGTGTGAGGTGAGCTTTCCGATGCATCTTTTATTGGGCTTGGTGCGGTATTAATGCACGACGGTAGGGTGATTGCCTACGCGTCTCGGTAGTTTAAATTTCATGAGAAGAATTACCATGTGCATGATTTAGAGTTAGTGGACATTATTCATGCACTAAAGATTTGGAGAAACTATCTGTACAACGTTCCATATTAGGTCTATATCGACCACCGGAGTCTCCAATATTTGTTCAAGTAGAAGGACACTAATTTGCAGCAGTAGAGATGGTTAGAGTAGTTGAAAGACTATGATATCACCATACTATATCATCTAGGGAAGGCCAATGTAGTGGCTGATGAATTGAGTAGGAATGTAGAGAGCAAGTGCAATTTGGCATATTTACTAGTTGTGGAGAGGCCACTAGCCATTTGGCCAATCGGTTTGTGAGGTTGGATGTTCGGAGCCTAGTCTAGTTCTTTCTTGTGTTGTGTCATAGCCATCATTGTTGGAGGGTATCAAGGCTTGCCAGTTTGATGATCCTCACTTGTTGGTGTTGAAATACATGGTGCAGCACGGTGGTGCTAAGGAGGTTGTGATTCGATACAATGGTGTTATGCGGCTTCAAAGCCGGATTTTTGTTCCAAATGTTGATGGGTTGAGAGAGTTGATCCTTGAGCAGGTACACAGTCCGCGATGTTCCATTCACCCAAGTGTCACAAAGATGTACCGTGACAACACTATTGGTGGCGGAGAATGAAGAAAGATATTGTTGATTATGTCTCTTAGTGTTTGAATTGTCAGCAGATGAAGTAGGAGTATCAAAAACTAGGTGGGTAGACATAGAGATTGGAGATACCTAAAGTTGAAGTTGGAGATACCATGGATTTTGTGGTAGGCTTGCCCCAGACCTTGAGAAAGTATGATGCAGTCTTTGTTATTTTGCATCGATTAACTAAGTCCGCACACTTCATTCCAGTCTTGCTTCCTATTATTCATAGTTATTGGCTCAGATCCACCTGCATGACGTGCTCATTTCCATCATTTTTTACCAAGGCACACAGTTCACATCATATTTTTGGAGAGTCGTACATCATGAGTTGGGAACGCGTGTTGAGTTGAGTACTGCATTTTATCCTCAAATGGTTGGTTAGTCCGAGCGCGCTATTCATATTTTGGAGGTCATGTTGCAGACATGCTCTATGGATTTTGGGGGTTAGTAGGACCAGTTTTTACCTCTAGCGGAGTTCGCCTACAACAACAGCTAGATGGATCTGTACGAGGCCTTGTACGGGAGTCAATGTCATTCGACAGTTAGTTGGTTTGTGCCTATTGAGGCTAGATTGTTGAGCACTGATTTGGTCTGTGACGCTTTGGAAAAGGTTTAGGTGATTCAGGAGCGGCTTCGTACAGTGATAGTAGTGATTTTTGTTTCTAAATCTAATAAAAATGTGTGAATTTCAGGTATGCTAGAGAATGTGAGCTCAATGAAGAAATCTAATTCAAAGAGGAGGTGTCCCAGCTCAAATAGTTGAAGAGGAGAAGTCCAAAGAGTTGTGCGGTCCGCATAATTTATTCTGCAGTCGCAAATGCAGATGCCGCCCCTCAGAAAGTCAAGTGCGGCCGCAGACTAACCCCTGAAGCTTCAGACGATCCTAGCAGCAGTGCGGTCCGCACACCAAAATGTATGGGCGCATTTGAAACTCGCACTGACAAGATTGAGAGATCAGGGAAGATACCATAGAGCAAGTTTGAAGCCTCATTGAAGCGTGGTTCGTAGCCAAATTGTGCGACCACAGAAGCTGAAGTGCAATCGCGAAAATCTATGTGTAGCTGCAAAATTTCTCCAACTGACAAGCACTGCAAAGGCATCACACTGAAGTGCAGACCGCAGATTGAAGGGTATTTTTATCAACAAATTTCAGAGCACTATAAATAGATGAGAAACAATTTTTACGGAAACTTTTGTAAGCAGCTGTGAGCGATTAGATTTAGTCATTTTGGGCAATTTATGACTACAATTAGAGAAGACCCACTAATTTAACTTTTAATTCTAGTTTTATGTTTTCAATTACTTTTTCTTTTCCATTTTCTATGTCTATGATTATGAGTAGCTAGATTTTATATAAGATTGTGACCCAACCCTAGTGTGTAAACTTATGGGTATATAATATTAATGCTTATTATTGATTGCGTGTATGTTATTTAGCCTTGTTTATGTTTATATCTAGAATTAATGGTTGCAAATATTGATTATGCATATTTGAGTTAATTCTTACTTGAGAAGAGTAACATAGTCTAGGAAAACTTGGTTAACAAGAAATTGTACTTGTAGGAGTTTTGATTTGTCTGATAAAGGATTTGAACTAGAGATAGAGAATCCCATTTGGACTCATATCAACTATTTAGATTGCTACCCATTTGGTTTTGAGAAAGCCAATTTGGACATAATCACTCTTTGTTCGAGAGGTATTGAGTGGGTAGTTGAGCATTGAGAGTCATAATACACCCCGATCTAACAAAAAGCATAAATTTATTCTACCCATTAGGTTTAAACCTAGGTGAAGGTTGTTACACTCCTAGGATTTTCCCTTATTTAACACAAACATCAAAAATATTGCAATGCTTATTTGCTTATTAGTTAGTTCACTCTCCTAGAAGTTAATTTAGATAGAAATTTCCCATTGTTGTTTGAAAGTTAAATTTGGTAATTTCAAGTTCTTTTTCATGAGTGTTTACCTTAACACCAATTTAAACTCCCCGCGGATTCGACCTCGACTTGCATTGGGTTTTATAATTACAACGACTGTTTAATACTCTTTAATTAGGTTTGATTTGGATGTGGTCATACATCTTAGTCCAGGCAAAACAATTATGCGGACTGGAAGGTTCGAGATATCGCTTATATGGTGGGTGAGAAGGTTCTCCTCTGAGTGTCGCCTATGAAGGGCGTGATGCACTTTGAGAAGAAGCACAAGTTGAGTCCGAGGTTTATTGTCCGTTTGAGATCTTGGTGACAGTTGGGGAGGTTGCTTATAGACTTGCATTGCCTCCTAGTCTAGCAGGGGTACATTCGGTATTTCACATTTCCATGCTTCGGAATTACCATGAGGACAACTCACACGTTTTAATCTTCAACATGGTGCATCTTGATGAGAATTTGACCTATTAGAAAGAGCCGATGGCTATTCTAGACCGGCAGGTTTGTAAGTTGCGGTCTAAGAGTTTTCCTTCTGTGAAAGTGCAATGGAGAGGTCAGCCAATCGAGGAGGCTACATGGGAGTCCAATTCTGATATGCGAAGTAAATATTCCCACCTTTTTACCATTCCAGGTACTTTTTTATGTCTGTTTTAGGACGAACGCCTCTTTTAGAGGTGGAGAATATGACGACCCACTAGGTCGTTTTGAGTACCGGGGTTGAATTTTTCAAAAATGATAAAAATTGAACCTTTTTCATTTGTGGGTAGTTTTCAAAGATTATTTAGGATTGATAGATTGATAATTTGTTAGATTCAGTTGGTTTGGATTATTGTTCGAAAGGTAAAGCCAAGGTTGATTGTTGAATTGATTCCGGAAAGAGGTAAATGTCGTGGTTAACCTTGACGTGATGAAATTAGGACTTGATTGACCTAGTTGCTACTTTATTTTATGTGTGGTGACAACGTATGTGCAAGGTGACGAATGTACAAAGGTTGTCATGGGATAAGCATACGGGGTTGGTTTTTAGCTCTGTATGTTTACTACATCATGCCTTCTTTTACTCTGTGCTACTATTCATATCATGCCTTCATTGTTAATTGCCCTTATTTGTTGAATACATGTCTTCTTTGTTACATTCCCTCTTTTGCTACTTGTTTTGTGCTTCAGGTTTCTACTTGTTGTCAGTTTTTAGTTGTTTTATACCTTTAATTATCTATTTGCCTTTACTTGCTTCTATTTCGCGTCGTTCGCTATATTGGTTTCCTTAGAGTATTTACTTTTTTTGGTTCCTTTCTCTTGTTATGAGAGTTGCTTCGCAGTGTTTGTAGTATTGATATTGTTGTTTGGGATCGGGTTGCTCGCCCCAACGGATATTGATATTATTGTTTGGGATCGAGTTGCGCGCCACAACGGAGAATATATGTTGATATTTTGTTTGGGACACGCAACTACGGTATTGGTATTGATATAATATGTGTGGACTGGGTTGCGCACCGTAATAGAGAAGATATATTATGACAGTTCTTGACTATTAGTTCTGCATCCGTGTCGTACTGTTAATTTGAACATAGATGATATCGTGGGGCCCTCTGTTAAGTAAGTAGTCCGATTTTCATGTTAATTCTAGTTTATCTATTCTATTATTGTTGTCACATATATTCGTACAGATTTATAGTGAGTGCCTTATTATAACCTCGTCACTGCTTTCTCAAAGTTAGGCTCGACACTTACGGAGTACATGGGGTTGATTTTACTTATACTAAACTTCTGCACTTCTTGTGCAGATTCTGGTGTTAGTCCTAGTGGCATTTAGTGGAGGCTCTCTCAGACTATCTTTACTCGGAGACTTGAGGTAGAGCTGCTCGGGGTTCACATATCCTGAAGTCCCCTTCTTATCTTTTGTGTTGTTTATTTTATTTAGACATTTGTATTTTTATTTCAGACCTTGGTTGTGACACTCGATTCCGGGATTAGACTAGACAACGTATTTGGTGATTATTTATATGAATATATTTTGAAGTTTTACAGCTCTACCTTCTTTTAATCTGCTTTGAAAATTATTAAAAACGAATATTGTGTAGCTAATTATTAAAAACGAATATTGTGTAGCTAATGTTGGCTTTCATAACATGTAGTTTGATTGCTCTAGGACAAGCAATGATTTAAGTGTGGAGTGTTGATGGTAGGCTAGGAACTCATGTTTTAACTACATTTTGCACTCTAATTGCTACAGTTTGATTGTAGTTTAGCCTAATCACTAGTACTTTGCACTTATTATGTGTGTTATATTATGTAGGATGTGATTTCGAGATACGAATCATGTTTGGATCTAAAATGGATGACTTTGAGCTTTAAATTTTGAATAGAAGCCCAAGGAATTTAGTCGGGATCGTGTTTGGGGTTCGAGGACCATGTCCGGAATTTAAAATTGAGAAGAATTCCTACCCTGAAAAAAAATGCACTGCCCACCGTGTGCTAGTGCAAATTTTCTAAAATAATCAGCTCTCTGAAAAATCCCACGTGTGCGGTGCATGGGGTGGCGCATGGCACATTGCGTTTGTGTATTTTGCTATCCGATTTTTCCACTTCAGCTTGGAAAGGATAATTTTGTCTGGGACCATTCCTACATATTATAAATACACCAAAAATACGATTTTAGAGAACTTTTGACCTAGGAACATTTGGGAGAGCATTAGATGCTTCTAGACACAAGATTTAATCATCTTTCCACCAATTCAATACGTGAGTTTGGATTGTGACGTTGGATTGAAGTTTTCTTATTCTTAACTCTATTTGTGATGACTTCTTCTATGATTATTGAGTAGTTTACCTTAGGTTTTGGCATGATTTGGTGTCTTGATTGTTATATATGGATTTGATTATTGTTTGATTGCTTGAATTTTTCGGAGGAGCTTTAACTCTAGTAGTGATTTTATTCATTATTGTATTTAATCGGAAGAGGAGCATAATATTGAATATTGGTACAACACATGCCTTAATTTATTTTAGTACTTCCTTAAAGTAATTGAAAGAGCTTTGTGATCTACCATTTGAATTAGTATTGAGAAATATTTGCAAGACGTTTATCTTAGATTATTACTACTAATAGATTCTTCCAAATTTCACCACACTTCATATTAGATTATTTGAACGACTTAGGTTTAATCGAGAAAGGAACCTAAATTAGAATAATAGGATAATAACATGTTGAATTTGTAAGAGCCAATAGAAAATTAAGAGTAACATTTAATAGTGTCAAATCTAGGATAACATTCATGCACCTATCATGTTATGACCCTTATTTCTCGCACTGATTGTATCCAAGTTTGCTACTCTTTAGTTCTATGTAATCAAGTATTACTTGCTCTAGTTTTAGTTTGTTAGTTTTAGTATTAATCATCCCACATCAAAGTGTTAATCATCTTGAATAGCATTTAACCTAAAAATTATTCGAGCATTGTTTAAATTCAATCCCTAGGGAGACAATATTTTACTAATCTTTAACTAGCGAGCATTAATTTCATATTGTATTTTACGCGCTCATCTCACGTTCTGTTCAGGAAGAGGATAGATTGAATCAAGAAAATATAGGAAATGCTCACTTAGCTATTGTGCCTAAGGACAAAAGTAAGGACAAGAAGAGAAACAATAATTAAACTATGGATATAATACAAAAGAAACAACATCAGGAACTACAAATGGATGTTTCTTTTGTAAAGTTGTAAGTCACATAAAGAAGGATTGTACCGACTATCACACATGACGCGCAAAGAAAGGTATTGTCATAACTCAAAATCCACTAAAGGTTGTGATGGAACCTAACACCGTCGGCAGGTAAGCCAACGGTGAATGATCAGCTTAATTGTTCATTTTGGTATTTTGAAATCATAATTTTTCCCTAATTAAATCATTTGAAATAGAATTTACAGGGTAAATAATAATATTTTCACCACTACAATAATGAAGAACTCGTAGGAACCCCCAAAACCCGGTGTCACAAGTGCATGAGCATTATCTAAGGAGTACAACAATAATACAACATATGTCCAGAAAGTAAATATAACAGGATAAAATAAATAGTACAATAGGGACTCGGTGGACTGCGGTGAGTAGCCTTAATTACAGCATACATAAAGTCTCCTCAACAGATGCATCTACGCGCCAAGATGATCACCAAATGACCTGCCAGATCCTGCACATTTAGTGCAGAAGTGCAGCATGAGTACATAAATCAACGCGTACCCAGTAAGTATCTAGCCTAATCCCATAGAAGTAGTAGCGAGGGGTCGACATCGACAGTTACTAGAGGTCCAGATAAATAAATGATAATCCATAACTGGTATGAAGTGCACAACAATAGTGCAGTAAGTCTTTATTTTCTAATTTTCCAATTTCCTTTTAAAGCCTTAATTTCTCAATCTTGTATTCTACCTTAATATCTTTAGAAAATGCCAAGTGTCAATACCAAATAAATAAGAAATACCATAAAATGTCAGGCATCAGTGGAAGGTTTATCTCGTGAATATTCAGACTACTTGTGATATAACGCACGTTTCTGCCGAGTTCGGTCGACCCGATCCAGAATAATGTGTATGCTGCCAAGGGACGTGCGACACGATCCATAGATGCATCTATATACCGCCGAGGCGTTCGACCCGCTCTACGAAAAAGGAAGAAATTATCAAATTACGAGACACACGCTTAGAGTTCAGTACATGAGTACGAGTAAAACTTTTTATTGTTTTCTCAAATATCTTGCTAAGAACTCAATGTGATAGGACTTGGCCTAAGATATATGTAATTTCTAAATCAAGTTCAATTATAGTTACAATTAATTAAGCCAGCAGAATAAGTTCAAGTATTTAAAATATTGCATGATAAAATCCTAAGCCTACTCGAATATAACATGCTTTATCTACGTACGGACTCTCGTCACCTCGTACATACATAGCACCCACAACTAGTAGCACGTAACAATTACATCACCTAGGGTAGTTTTCCCTCACAGAGTTAGACAAGAGACTTTCATCGCTCCAAAGTTCCATAACCAGCTCCACGCCACTCTAACACCTCAACCCGATGCCCGTCGCTCCAAAACTAGTCACACAACCAATAAAAATATACTTTAATACTCATAATAAACCTACTCATAACAATTTCAACTCCGCTCGATAAGTCAATAAAATCAACCCCTCGGGCCCACGTGCCCAGAACCCGACAAAACTCACAAAATCCGACAACTCATTCGGATACAAGTTAAAAAATACCAATTTTATCAAATTCCGTAACGAATCGACCTCAAAATCTTCATTTTTTGTTTTCGGAAGATTTTGCCAAAAATCTCATTTTCTTCCAATTGATTTACTAATACTTGATGAATATAACCATGGAATCATGAAATATAATTACTTTCGGATATAAAACACTTACCCAAGTTAATGTCCTGAAGAACTCTTCAACATCGCCCAAAAATCGAGCCCCAAAATCCAAAAGGAAAATGGATAAATGACCAAGTTCGATCCTTAAGTCTTCTGCCCAGGTTCGCATTTGCGAATTAATGGTAAACTTCAATGAACAGTGTTAATAATTGCGACGAACAATGTTTGCAATTGTGAATGAATAGTATTCGCAATTGCGAATGAACAGTGCCTCACCATAAAACAGCAAACCCAAACTTCTCCAAAATAATCTGAAACCACCCTGAAACTCATCGAAAACCTCACAGACACAAACCATACATGAATTTCAATCATAAAATACACTACAGACCTGCTCGCGCACCCAAAACACTAAAAAGAGGTCGTCTTGACCCGATATTATCACGACTCCAAATACGAAGCCAGCCGTGATGGCGACTATCATGATACTAGGCTAGCCAATTCACCGGGACAACAACATAAGGACTTTCCCTTAAATTCGAAACTATTCGATATTCCACAAAATTCTTCCGGTTAAGAAGTTCAAAGCAACAAAATGAATAAAATAGTTTATACACCACCCCAAAACCTGGAGGCAACCGTCATGAGCATCTACAAATAATACCACGTACTACTATTTCCTTACTACAACCAGTTCTAGGAAATGATATCAAATATCAGGATAAGAAGGGAAATAGGGCATGATGCGGACGCAAAACATCTACCTCGAATCCCGAACAAAACTCCAAAAGAATGTGAAAACCGCTAGCGCTCAGATCCAGCACCTGAATTTGCACACAAGGTGCAGGGAGTAATGTGTGTACGCCAACTCAGCAATAATGAAAGTAAATAATTTCTAAGGCAACGAAACACGTAAAAGCAATCATAAAATACACAGAGAATGAACTCTTTATTTCAGAAAAACACAAATACGATGCCTTAGAACATTTAAAAGTCAATCTCAGTAAAATATCATTTGAAATGCCTTCTCACAAATTCCATAGAAATCAAGGTAATTTAATATAGAAATGATAGAAATCATAGATAGCCTCTCGGCCAAAAACATATTTCATAAATCCCCCCCCCCCNAGCCCCTCGGGCAACCTCGCAGTCAATCATGCCTCCCATTCACTCGGAACTTGGCACTTGGTACTCGCACTCGGTAGGTACCTGCGCTCACTGGGGGTGTGTACATGATCCGGAGGGGCTCCTACAGCCCAAGCTAATATCAAGCCATCTCGGGGCATTATCACTCAGGATCTCGGCCTCTCACATATCGTAAACAATGTAACATGCTGCGACGTGCAGCTCGATCCGATAGCATCCTCATAACATAGGCCCTCGGCAGCACTCAGTCAGAAATCTCTCAAAAAGCCATTCGGGCTATCAGTATAACAGGGTACTCGGCCCAAAATATCATTTTATATCTCAAAATAGTGTAAATAAGACTGAGTTTCGAAATCAGTTATACATAATATGGCTGAGTGTAAATCATAAGTCGACACAGTGAGGAATAACAGTAAAAGCCCCCAAGGGGTCCAAACACATGGATTGAGGCCCAAAACGTAGTATTAATCTTTAAAACATGAAATATCATATGATTTAGAATCAAATACGCAACCCAATAGTTTCCACGGGATGGACCAAGTCACAATCCCCTACTAGTGCACGTCACACACTCATCATCCAGCATGTGCGCCACTCCAAAAATAGTGAGAAAATATGAAGTCCGGGATTTCATACCCTCGGGACAAGATTTAGAGTCGTTACTTACCTCAAACCTGCCCAAATACTAATTTGCAATGCTCTTGCCTCTCGAATCGGCTCCCGATTACTCCGAATCTAACCAAAACCAGATTAATATCATCAATATACGCTAAAGGAACAAAGGCCACTCAAACCAGCCCAAATACTAATTTGCAATGCTCTTGCCTCTCGAATCGGCTCCCGATTACTCCGAATCTAACCAAAACCAGATTAATATCATCAATATACGCTAAAGGAACAAAGGCCACTCAAATATTATAAAATTTAACCAAAATTCTCGAAATTGGCCAAACCAGACCCCCGGGTCCACGTCTCGAAATTCTATAAAAATCACATCACCAGAATCCTCATCCTTTCTCGAGTCTATACATATAAAATGCATCACAATCGAACCACAAATGACCCCCTCAATTCTTCAATGTTACGTCTCAAACCCAAGCCCTAAACCCCCAATTTTTACTATTAAATTCCACTAATCCATGCTTAATCCGTCAAATATCAATATAGAATCGAGTTTTAGGTCCAAGAAACTTACCTCCCCGGAAATCACTTGAAATCCTTCTTCAATTTGCTCCCAAAAGCCTCAGTGCGTATGAAAATATGATGAAAATTCCTAAAATTCGCTAAGGCAAGTATTTATATCCTCTGTCCAGTAAAAACCACATCTACGGCCCTTTCCTCGCACCCGCGGTCCCAGGTGCGCACATGCGAATTCCCACTTAACAGATCATTTCCACACCTGCGCTCCACTTACCGCATCTGCAGACTCGCAGGTGCAGCCCAAACTTCCGCTTCTGCGGTTCCTTCCCAGCTCCCCCCATTTTTGCACCTGCGATGGCCAACCCACACCTTCAGCCACATGTCCGCATCCTTGGGATCACAGAACATCAAACACCAGCAAACTCTAATACCAAAAATCTCATCTGTCAACCATCCAAACTCATCCCGAGGCCCTCGGGACCTCAACCAATGACACCCCCAAGTCCTATATGATCACCCAAAACTTAGTTGAACACTCGGAACACCTAAAACCACATCAAAACGCCAAATAAATCCATAATTCGAGCCTAAGGATTTCTAACTTTCGAAATTCGCCAATGATGCCGAAACCAACCAAAACACACCCTAATGACCTGAAAATTTGCACATACATCCAAAATGAGACTACGAACATATCCCAACTTCCAGAATTCCATTCCAATCCGATAGCTAATTTTCCACTACCGACCGGAAATTGCCAAAAACTAAATTTTGCCAATTCAAGCCTAATTCTACTCCGGACCTCCGAATGACATTGCAAACACACTCATAAGTCCCAAATTACCTAACGAAGCTAGATAGCCAACAAACCCTCGTTCCGAGATCGTTTACCTAATAGTCAACCTCCAGTTGACTTTTCTAACCATAAGACCAACTTAAGAGACTAAGTGTCTCATTTCTCACCACGACCACTATGAATCCGAACCAACTGACCCAACACGACAAAATTAGGCTAAACAACACACAATAAAGCAGAAACAGGAGAAACGGGGATAAATCTTGCGGAACGACCGGCCAGGTCGTTACATTCTCCTCCTCTTAAACAAATGTTCGTCCTCGAACGGGTCTAGAAACATACCTGAAGTCTCAAATAAGTGAGGATATCTACTCCGCATCTGCCGCTTGGTCTCCCAGGTGGCCTCCTCCACCGGTTGCCCTCTCCACTGCACTTTCACTGAAACTATATCCTTAGCCCTCAACCTTCTGACATGGCGACCCAAACTAGCCACCGGCTCTACCTCATATGTATCGCCCTCAAGCTGAACCGTGCTGAAGTCTAAAAATGAGACGGGTCACCAACGTACTTCCGAAGCATGGAAACATGAAATACCAGATGAACACTCGATAAGCTGGGTGGCAAAGCAAGTCTATAAGCCACCTCTCCAACTCTCTGAAGCACCTCAAAAGGCCCAATGAACCGGGGACTCAACTTGCCCCTCTTCCCGAACCGCATAACACCCTTCATGGGTGACACCTTTAGTAACTCTTTTGCCTTGACTGCGCCGTGCGAAGCCACTCCTGAATCAATTTCTCCTTATCGAACGCATCCTGTACCAAGTCTGTGCCCAATAGCGTAGCCTCGCCTGGCTTAAACCAACCAACCGGAGATCTACACCTCCTAGCATATAAAGCCTCATACGGAGCCATATGGATACTCGACTGATAACTTTTATTATATGCAAACTCCGCGAGTGGCAGAAACTGGTCCCATGAACCCCCGAAATCAATGACACACGCACGCAACATGTCCTCCAGAATCTGAATAGCGCGCTCTGACTGCCCATCCGTCTGAGGATGAAATGTTGTGCTCAACTCGACCGGAGTACCCAACTCCGTCTGCACGGCCCTCCAAAACTGAGTACCTCTGTCATAAATGATAGAAACTGGAACACCATGCAACCTGACAATCTCCCTGATATAAATCTCCACTAACCGCTCCAAAGCATAAGTAGTACCAACAGGAATGAAGTGCGTGGACTTGGTCAGCCGATCCACAATAACCCATATAGCATCGAACTTCCTCGAAGTCTGTGGGAGCCCAACTATAATGTCCATGGTGATCCGCTCCCACTTCCACTTCGGAATATCCAACCTGTGATGCAACCCACCTGGCCTCTGGTGCTCATACTGTACCTGCTGGCAGTTGAGACACCGAGCTACAAACTCAACAATATCCTTCCTCATCCCTCTCCACCAGTAATGCTGTCTCAGATCCTGATACATCTACGCGGCACTCGGATTGATGGAATATCGCGAGCTGTGGGCCTTCGCTAGAATCAACTCTCGAAGCCCATCCACATTAGGCACGCATATCCGACCCTGCATCCGCATAACCCCATCAACGCCAATAACTACATCCATGGCATCACCTCGCCAAACCTTATCCTTAAGAAGGAGCAAGTGTGTGTCATCATATGTCACGACCCCAAATCTAAACCAGTGCGCCTATCATGGATATAGGCCAGCCAAATACACACTCAAAATTATAAATAATCTTCCATTTATATCATTACTAAACTGATAACCTATAAAGGTTTCTTTTAAACATTTTTAAAACAAATAAAGCTACACCGAATATTACATACAATCCCGAGATCCCAGAGTCACTGGTCATGAGCATCTACAGAAAATATACAACTTCTATAATAGTAAGCAGGAGAGAGCAGGGATGCGGACGCGTGCAACTACCTCGCAAAAACTCTGACAAGTATCTGGAACATATACACAGCTCACTTGTCCCTAGCACCTGGATCTGCACACAAGGTGCAGGGAGTAATGTGAGTATGCCAACTCAGTAGTAATGAAAATAAATTAGGTCTGAGTAGTAAGAAACACATAAAGTCAAATCATCATTTCACAATAAGCACAATCTTTCTTTCCAATAGTGTATACGTTAAATCATCACACTTAAAAGCCGATTTCAGTAAAAACCATTTGGAATTATACTTGCCAACAGTTTCAACATAATTTTCAAGATTTTTAGTGTAACAATGATAAAAATTATAAAAAGCCTCTCAGGCAAAAACATATTTCATAAGTTCATAGTGAAAGTGGTAAAAATCATAACTAGCCCCTCGGGCAAAACATGTATCAGAAACGGCCCCTCGGGCGTAACATCACTCAGAATCAGCCCCTCGGGCATACCTCATAGTTACTCATAATTAGCCCCTCGGGCAACCTCACAGTCACTCATACTTCCCAATCACTCGTCACTCGGCAGTTGGGATTCGCACTCAATAGGTACTGTGCTCACTAGGAATGTGTACAGACTCCGGAGGGGCTCCTTCAGCCCAAACGCTAATATCAAGCCACCTTGTGGCATATCATACCCTCACAATTAGGCCCTCGGCCTCACTCAGTCAGAAACTCTCAAAAAGTTCCTCGGGCTATCAGTAAAATGGGGTACTCGACCCAAAACATCATTTTATATCTCAAAATAGTGTAAATAAGGCTGAGTTTCGAAATCAGTTAAACATAACATGACTGATTGTATATTATATAAGTCAATACAGTGAGGAAATAGCAGTAATAGCCCCCCCCCTCTAAGGGGTCTAAACAAGTCGGCACAAGACCCCAAATAAGACTTGCAGCCCAAATATAGTAATAGTCTTAAAACATGATTTAACATATGATCAAAGTAAATACGCAACTCAATGGTTTCCACGGGAAGGACCAAGTCAAAATCCAAAAAAAAAAATCAATGCACGCCATACAGTCTCCATCCGGCGTGTGCGCCACTC
This sequence comes from Nicotiana paniculata, assembly GCA_005239505.1. Lineage (NCBI taxonomy): Eukaryota > Viridiplantae > Streptophyta > Magnoliopsida > Solanales > Solanaceae > Nicotiana > Nicotiana paniculata. Next base: position 71,714 of record ML320394.1, read on the forward strand.
CGAAAATAGTGAGAAAATATGAAGTCTGGGGTTTCATACCCATCAGGACAAAATTTACAGTCATTATTACCTTAAACCGACCCAAATACTAATCTGCGATGCTCTTGCCTCTCGAATCGGCTCCCGACTGCTCCGAATCTAACCGAAACCAGATTAATATCATCAAAACATGGCCCACTCAAAAATTCACATAAGCGCACAATCTCGCACCTGCGATCAAATTTCCGCACCTGCGACTCCGCAGGTGCGGCCCCAGCTCCGCATCTGCGGTCTTCCTCCTGTCCACCAAAATCCGCATCTGCGATCTTTTGTCCGCTTCTTCGGGCTCGCACCTGCGGTCCCCTATCCGCAGGTGCAGTTACACCAGCACCAGCAGCTTCAACTGCAATTTCCAATTGTAAATCCCCCGATGGCTATCTGAAATGACCCCAAGCCCCTCGGGACCCCAACAAAAAATACCAACAAGTCATAAGTGATCACCGGACTTAGTCGCACCCTCGGAACACCCAAAATAACATCAAAACACTAAATTCACCTCGGATTCAAGCCTATGAACTTAGAAATTTCCATATTTCGCCAAAGATGCCGCAACCATCTAAAACACTTCCGATTAACCTGAAAATTTGCACACATATCCAAAATGGAACTACGAACCTGCTCCAACTTCCGGAATTCCATTCCGACCCCTATAGCCTATTTTCCACTGCCGACCGGAAATCACTAAAAACTAACTTTCGCAAATTCAAGCCTAATTCTACACCAGACATCAAAACCACATTCCGAACACACTCATAAGTCTCAAATCACCTAACGAAGCTATCTAAACCATAAAATCTACATTCCGAGGTTGTTTACCAATAACTCAACCTCCGATTGACTTTTCCAACTATCGAACCAAGTTAAGAGACTAAGTGTCTCATTTTTCTCCAAAAATCGCTCCGAACTCGAGCCAACCAATCTAACACAACATAATGAAGCTGAACCACACAAAATGAAGCAGAATAGGGGGAACGGGGCTAAACTCTCGGAACGACCGACTGGGTCGTTACATCCTCCCCGACTTAAACATACGTTCGTCCTCGAACGTGCCAAGAGTTGTTCTCCAACACCATCAAACTGCCGTGTAACCTCACCATTCATATATCCAGGGTTGATCTCATGCCACCTTATCCAAAATAGGTCCAATAACACACATAACTGAAATTTCAACAATTCGACCTGACCCATAAACCTTAGAACCAAATTCCCACTTCTGAAATACTTTGCAAGATCAAAATTCCACAACTATAAACTGAATAAGTCGGAACACGTTGTATCAAGCCATATCTGTAACCCAAGATGCAATCACATAATATACCGCATGACTCAAACACTCATGGCGATAACCCCTAATCACAATAGCTGCTCAAAACAACCCAATACCGGTACATAACCTCTTATCAAGAATGCCTCGCTCTAACACTTCCATATACTGCCGATGATGAAAAGACATACGTAGAAACTAGCAACAATTCGTCCGATCAGTCAGACATGAAGCTCCCCCTTCCCATTCATGGATTATAGCAGATTTCTAAGCCGACTCCCGGTATTTATCCTTCTAACTATGATGTAGTCAATTCTGACAGTATTCATTCTAGGTCCAATGACCTCTCCTATGATGTAGTCAATTCTGACAGTATTCATTCTAGGTCCAATGACCTCTCCTCATCCAACATGACCACTCAGATTACATGACACATCAATACAATCCAAAGCCATAACATGTGCAACTCGTGCACTCAATAGCAACATCCCAATGTAATCAAATTATATAAAAGATTCACGCGAGAGGACCATCTTTCCATTAACAATTATCGTCACAACACCATGCTAAGAGCCTGACACTCATTGAAAAATCAAAACACACGAATCTGGCACCAAGGGTCATACCTCCACATAACCCCGCTCAAAATCAATGATCATGCGCAATTCGAAATCAAGTACTCAAAGTGCGTTGTAATAAGCACTGGGAAATCGGACAATACCATGCCACACAAACACGAAAGAACATAACCAATACCTCTCAATCCCGCAACACCCAGTTACCTACCTTACTCAAATTCATCTATAAAGCTCAATTAGGACCGCACATATGTGCCTATAACCAATGATCACAACTCCTCGCAACCCCAAAGGGTAACTCATTTATCATTCCAGAGTAGGAATAAACTCAATGACAGACAAGTGGTACATCCCTCAACCGTAGCAATTTGGACTCAACAATTCCGACCCAGTGCAGAACACACAGTCATACTAGGCCTACCAATAACCTTAAATCAACTCTAGTCACCCACAACAGATAGATAACTCACTGAAAAGTTCATAATGACTGAATCATGGTACATTCTAACATCTGACTAGCTTTGCTCGCATCTTCACAGTTAACTATCACAAAATAACCTATTTATGAGAACCCTCAGTCTCGAAGTCATGAAGCGCACCAATTACTATATCTGACATCAACTTCATCGCTCGAATACATAACACATCCCTAATACTCAATCATTCCACGAGGGATACCCCTGTAATTCTTCCGTGTCACCAAGCAACTTTGAATATCAGCAGTCGATCCAACAAGAGAGCGTCGCATTACCAATGAAGCACCATCAACTCCACACATGCCCTTTCTGAAATGTATACCCTCATCAAGCCACCCATTAGTGATATCATCTACCTAGCCATCTGAAACTGCCAATGCTGCCTAAGAATTTACGACCTTCCTTCCAGAATTGAATCGAGACCTCACACATGCAATCTCAGTCTCTACGCAACATACTGCATACGTCATGCCATCCTATGATAAATATGAGAACGTCATAATCCCTTCCGAGCCACAAGCAACAACGTACCCAACTAGCCAAGAACTTTCCATTTGGTTCCATTTAAAATCAAAATCACTATACATCACTTGCACCTCGCGCCAAAAGAAAATATGCATCTCTAACTGTGGTAGAAACCATCAGGAACTATCCGAATCCCATTTGTACAACACCAAACCGTCAGAACTGAATCCATCTAACTCAACCAAGCTACGCAGGTCACCAAAACCCAAGAGCATTTCTAAGAAACACCTTTTAAAACTCATTATCTCATGAACACCCAAAGAACTAATCGTATCCCTTACCGTGTCGATCTGACCTACTACCAAGTTGTCCTATTTATCCACGTTCCTTCTGAATTACCTGTGAAATACTCTTCCTTGACATAATACCTCAATTCACAACCCAGACTCACCACACGAGACCCAATCATAACACCATACCGTCTAAGGCTCGTTAGCCGCTGAATATTCTCTCAAATATCGCCAAAAGTACCACATTCAAAATACTTACCCTGAAGAACTTCCTGCGAATCTAAAGCCATTACCTTCACTTTCCTGATACTGATATGTTGAATCCATGATAATATAGAAATGACACATGTCCTGGCACCCTCCAATGTATATCTCAGTTCTAGCCCAAAGCCTTGAAGATTCCCAATTGCTATATTTAACCTTGAATCCGTCAGATCCATTATCGAGAGTCATCCATTCTACACAAATCTCGATTACACCGATCAAGCAGACAGAACGACCTGACCCCATTTGCACAGCAACATACTAGGAAGTTATCCACACACTGGAAGCAACAAGCAACTCCATACACTGCACCCACTACACCTCTTATAATTACAACTCAAGGCATTCCATGATTCTTATGCACCCATAAAGCATAACACAACCCCTATCCAAAATTTCCGTTATTCAAGTCATTCTCGATCTCAACCCCTGCAGGTCATAACTAACTCACCAGTATACCTCGAATAGAACCCAACAAATCACATAATCGTGCAATAAACTTATCATTAGCAGACTCCCCCACTTGGCTCAAAGCCATAGATCAAAACAGACAGTAACTCACAATGACTATACGCTAACCCTGCAGTCATACCACTTGAGATTCAACTAAATCCTTCATAAGCTCATATATAACTCAAACCATTTAACATCCCCAATCATCTCCAACCTCGCGTTCACCATTGAAACAGACGTGCCAACTCCCACAAGTGATGTAGGCTCAAATTGCAACATATATCAATTACTGGAAAAAGAGAACTTGCTACAAAACAACATAAGGATCACACAACCTCAGGACACCCCGCGGGAAATAGCCCATGCCTGCTTAGCCTCAAACTGATATCTCTCTACACACTTCCGAAGATCATAGCTATTACACAATCGCTTTACCCTCCTACATTAGAACAAACCAATGCCTACCCTCAAGACATCACAATAAGCGGTATAAGAAGCTGAAGCTGATGGCAGAAATAACACTGGAGCTGTGGTCAAAGAAACCTTGAGCTTCTGGAAGCTCTACCCACACTCGTCTGACCACATGGACACCCTCACTGGACACCACGTGTCCCAAGAATGCTACTGAACTGAGCCCAAAAATTCACACTTGGAGAACTTTGCATAAAGCTTCTCCTCCATCAATCTCTATGATACCGTCCTCAAATACTGAGTATGCTACCCCTGGCTACGCATATACGACAGGGTGCCATCAATGAATACAATAACAAAGGAGTGCTAATACGGCTGGAATACACCGTTGATCAAATACATGGGCGCTACTGGAGCATTGTCCAGCCCAACAGACATCACCAGGAACTCATAACACAATAGAATGAGACTTCACTCCACAACTGAACAACATAAGAGGTCTTCCCATATACTCATGACTCGAGGTCATGTGGCAACTCCAAACAGAAGTCAAACACTTAATAGTTCTTGCTACATATCCAGCCCATCCTCTTTTTGTCACAATCAAACAATATGAACACATCTCACCCTCAAATCGCACTCACCACATAGACATCCAGTCACAAAGTCTCATCAATAAGGACACCAACAGACATATAAATCCCCAAATGCACGGCTCACACAATCGAAATCTTAGCACTCAAGACACAGAATGAATCGGCCTCAAGTTTAGACTGGCCCATTATCAACATGCTAAAATCACATCTTATCCACGGAAGTAACAAGCCGTCGATTTACAGCTGATACCAAGCGCTCACGTGCGCGTTCGAATACATGGAAGGAATTCAAGAGTTATGCTTTTGGCTCAATAAAATGGATTCGCACGACAAGAATTCAAGAATGTGAGATTTTCCTAAGGGTTTTGCAGCCTCTCGAAGATAAGTATAGACGTCTTTGTACCGATCCGCAAGACTCTACTGAACCTGCTCATGACCGTTGAGTCCTACGTAACCTAACGCTCTAATACCAACTTGTCACGACCCCAAATCTAAATCAGTCGTGATGGCGCCTATCGTGGAACTAGGCCAACATAATCCACACTCAAATCTTAAATAATCTTCAATTTATATCATTACTAAATTGATAACCCATAAAGGTTTCTTTTAAACATTTTAAAAACAAATAAAGCTACACCGAATATTACATACAATCCCGAGATCCCGGAGTCACTAGTCATGAGCATCTACAGAAAATATACAACTCTGTAATAGTAAGCGGGAGAGAGCAGGGCTGCGGACGCGTGCAGCTACCTCGCAAAATCTCCGAGAAGTCTCTGGAACGTATACAGAGCTCACTCTGCCCTAGAACCTGGATCTGCACACAAGGTGCAGGGAGTAATGTGAGTACGCCAACTCAGTAGTAATGAAAATAAATCAGGTCTGAGCAGTAAGAAGCACATAAAGTCAAATCATTATTTCACAATAAGCACACAGTCTTTCTTTCCAACAGTGTATACGTTAAATCATCATGCTTAAAAGCCGATTTCAGTAAAAATCATTTGGAAATATACTTGCCAACAGTTTCAACATAACTTTCAAGAAGTTTAGTGTAAAAATGATAAAAATCATAAAAAGCCCCTCGGGCAAAAACGTATTTCATAAGTTCAGAGTGAAAGTGGTAAAAATCATAAGTAGCCCCTCGGGCAAAACATGTATCAGAAACTGCTCCTCGGGCGTAACATCACTCAAAATCAACCTCTCGGGCATACCTCACAGTCACTCATAATCAGCCCCTCGAGAAACCTCACAATCACTCATACCTCCCAATCACTCGGCACTCGCACTCAGTAGGTACTGCGCTCACTAGGGGTGTGCACAGACTCCGGAGGGGCTCCTTCAGCCCAAGCGCAAATATCAAGCCACCTTGTGGCATATCATATCCTCACAGTCAGGCCCTCGGCCTCACTCAGTCAGAAGCTCTCAAAAAGTCCCTCGGGCTATTAGTAAAACGCGGTACTCGACCCATAACATCATTTTATATCTCAAAATAGTGTAAATAAGGTTGAGTTTCGAAATCAGTTAAACATAACATGACTGAGTGTAAATCAAAAGTCAACACAGTGAGGAACTACCAGTAAAAGCCCCCCCTCAAGGGGTCTAAACAAGTCGACACAAGGCCCCAAACATGGCTTGCAACCAAATATAGTAATAGTCTTAAAACAAGATTTAACATATGATTTAAAAGTAAATACGCAACTCAATGGTTTCCACGGGAAAGATTAAGTCCAAATAAAAAAAAAATCAATGCACGCCACACACTCGCCATCCAGCGTGTGCGCCACTCCGAAAATAGTGAGAAAATACGAAGTTCGGGGTTTCATACCCTCAAGACAAGATTTACAGTCATTACTTACATCAAACCGGCCCAAATACTAATCCGCGATGCTCTTGCCTCTCGAATCAGCTCCCGACTGCTCTGAATCTAATGAAAACCAGATTAATATCACCAATATACGCTAAACGAACAAGGCCCACTCGAAAACTATTAAAATTAGGCAAAATTCCAGAAATTGGCCAAACCTGACCCTCGAGCCCACGTCTCGGAATTCTATAAAAATTGCATCATAGTAATCCTTATCCTTTCCCGAGTCTATACATATTAAATGCATCAAAATCCGACCACAATTGACCCCTAAATTCGTCAATTATATGCTTGAATTTCTCAAGCCCTAAACTCCCAATTTATGCCATTAATTTCCTCTAATTCCAAGCCTTATCCGTCAAACATCAACATAGAATCGAGTTTTTAGTCCAAGAAACATACCTCCACAGAAGATCCTCGAAATCCCTCTTCAATTTGCTCCCAAATGCCTCAGCCCACATGAAAAAGTGATGAAAGTGCAAAAAATTCGCAAAGGCAGTTATTTATACTTCCTGCCCAGGGATTTCTGCACATGCGGCCAAATACTCGCACCTGGGGACCAGCACCTACGGTCCCAGGTGCGCACCTGCGAAAATTCACATAAGTGCACAATCCCGCACCTGCGACTCCGCAGGTGCGACCCCAGCTCCGCATCTGCAGTCTCCCTCATATCAACCAAAATCCGCATATGCGGTCTTGTGTCCGCTTCTGCGGGCTCGCACCTGCGGTCCCCTATCCGCAAGTGCGGTTACACCAGCACCAGCAGCTTCAGCTGCAATTTCCAACTTTAAATCCCCTGATGGCTATCTGAAATCACCCCGAGCCCCTCGGGACCCCAACCAAAAATAACAACAAGTCATAAGTGATCACCCGGACTTAGTCGCACCCTCAGAACACCCCAAATTACATCAAAACACTAAATTCACCTCGGGTTAAAGCCTATGAACTTAGAAATTTCTAAATTTAGCCACAGATGCCAAAACCATCCAAAATCACTTCCGATTGACCTGAAAATTTGAACACATATCCAAATGGCACTACGAACCTTCTCTAACTTCCGGAATTTCATTCCGACCCCTATAGCCTATTTTCCACTGCCGACCGGAAATCACCAAAAATTAACTTTCGTCAATTCAAGCCTAATTCTACATCGGACATCAAAATCACATTCCGAACACACTCCTAAGTCCCAAACCTAACGAAGTTATCCAAACAATAAAATCTACATTCCGAGGTCATTTACCAATAATCCAACCCCCGGTTGACTTTTCCAACTATTGAACCAAGTTAAGAGACTAAGTGTCTCATTTTTCTCCAAAAATCGCTCTGAACCCAAGCCAACCAATCTAACACAACATAATGAAGCTGAACCACAGAAAATGAAGTAGAATAGAGGGAACGTGGTTAAACTCTCGGAACAACCGGCCGGGTCGTTACATCATACTGGCGCTCTCTGGTCCGGTCATAAAGAGAAGCCAATACCCGGCAGGGCTCTTATAGATCCAATCTCACCAGCTGACCCGCTAAGGCCAGAACATCAAGTGCGGGTTTCTCTGCTACAGGAAGATATGCTAGACTCCCCAAACTCTCTGCTCTGCGACTCAAGGCATCGGCCACTACATTGGCCTTCACTGGATGGTATAGGATAGTGATATCATAGTCCTTGAGAAGCTCAAACCATCTCCTCTGACGTAAATTCAGATCCTTCTGCTTTAACAGGTGTTGCAGACTACGGTGATCAGTGAAAACCTCACAATGCACCCCATACAAATAATGACGCCAAATCTTCAAGGAGTGAACAATGGCTGCTAGCTCGAGATCATGCACTAGGTAATTCTTCTCAGGAGTCTTCAACTGGCGCAAGGCATAGGCATTACCCTACCCCCTTGCATCAAAGCACAACTGATGCCTATCCTCGAGGCATCATAATATACGGTATAAGAACCTGAAGCTAATGGCAATACTAACACTGGAGCTGAGGTCAATACAACCTTGAGCTTCTGAAAGCTCTCCTCACACTTGTCCGACCACCTGAATGGAGCACCCTTCTGGGTCAATTTGGTCAAGGGCGAAGCAATAGAAGAAAATCCCTCCACAAAGCGATGGTAATACCCCGCCAAACCAAGGAAGCTCCTAATCTCTGTAGCTGAGGATGGTCTGGGCCAACTCTGCACCGCCTCTATCTTCGTCGGATCAACCTGAATACCCTCATTGGATACCACGTGCCCCAAGAAAGCTACTAAGCCAAGCCAAAACTCACACTTGGAGAACTTTGCATAAAGCTTCTCCTTCCTCAATCTCAGTGAAACCACTCTCAAATGTTGAGTGCGCTCCTCCTGGCTACGCGAGTACACCAGGATGTCATCAATGAACACAATAACAAAGGAATCTAGATACGGCTGAAATACAATGTTCATCAAATGCATGAACGCTGTTGGGGCATTGGTCAGCCCAAAAGGCATCACCATACGAGTCCTGAAAGTTGTCTTAGGAATATCAGAATCCCGAATCTTCAGCTGATGATACCCGGATCTCAAGTCAATCTTAGAGAACACCCTGTCTCCCTGAAGGTTGTCAAACAAATCATCAATACGAGGCAAATGATACTTATTCTTGACTGTAACCTTGTTCAACTGCCTGTAGTCAATACACATTCTCATGGAACCATCCTTCTTCTTCACAAACAACACTAGTGCACCCCAAGGTGACACACTAGGCCGAATGAACCCCTTATTCAGGAGCTCCTGAAGCTGCTCTTTCAATTCCTTCAACTCCGCTGATTCCATACGATAAGGTGGAATAGAAATAGGTTGAGTGACTAGTACCAGATCAATACCAAAATCAATATCCCTATCAGGTGGCATGCCTGGCAGGTCTACACGAAACACGTCCGGAAAGTCACGGACCGCAGGGACATAATCAATAGTGGGAACCTCAACACTGACATCTCTCACAAGAGCCAAATACGATAAACACCCCTTGTCTACCATACGTTGGGCCTTCAGGTAGAAAATCACCCTACTAGGCACATACTCAATAGAACCTCTCCACTCAACCCTTGAAAATCCTGGCATAGCTAAGGTCACGGTCTTAGCATGACAATCAAGAACAGCATGACACGGAGATGCCAATGCATGCCCAATAGCACATCAAAATCAACCATGCTAAGCACCAACAGGTCCACTCGGGTCTCTAGACCCCCAATAGATAGCACACATGACCGATGCACATGGTTCACAACAATAGTATCGCCCACCGGAGTCGACACATGAACCGATGCAACTAGAGACTCACGGGGCACATCTAGAAAATGGTCAAAATATGATGAAACATACATACGTAGAACCAGGGCCAAATAAGGCCAAAGCATCTCGGCGATAGACTGAGATAATACCTGTGATAACTGCATATGAGGCCATAGCATCTGGCCTGGCTGGAAGTGCATAAATACGAGCCTGAACTCCACCTGCACGACCTCCCCTTCTAGGGCGGTCCCTAGCAGTCTGACCCCCACCCCTGTTTGGGCGGATGGTGAAGTTACTGGAGCCGAAGTCGAGGGCTGACCCCTCTGCTGACAAGACCCACCAAGGCGACGAGGGCACTGCCTCCATACATGTCCAAACTCTCAACACTCAAAGAAACTCCCTAGAGCTGGAGACGGGGACTGAAATAAACCCCTAGCCACTAGAAGAATTATGCATAGAGGAACCCTGAACTGATGGTGCTCGAGATGCACTCTGGGCTGGAAGGGCGCTGAATGAAGAACGACCCGAATGAGAACTGCGGGGACCATACCCCAAAGATGCACCACTATTGACTGGGTGAACTGGCCGAGGAGGTCTGAATGAACGGCCTCTACCATGCTGAAACTACCAGATCCACGAGGCCTCTTGGCCTCTCTCTCCTCTCGCTCATAGCGGCAAACTGACTCAATATCTCGAGATGCATCAACAACCTACTCGAAAGTAGTACCTGAAACTCTCTCTCTGGTTATCAGAATACGGAGCTGATAAGTGAGGCCATCCACAAACCTCCTAATCCTCTATCTCTCAGTAGGAACCAACTCTGTGGCATGATGGGCTAGCTCAGTAAACCTCATTTCATACTGCGTCAATGTCAACTCACCCTGACGCAGCTGCTCAAACTGCCTATGCAGCTCCTCTCTGTGAGACTCGGGAACATACTTCTCTAAGAAGTGAGTAGAGAACTGCTGCCAAGTAAGGGGTGCTGCACCAACAGGCCTACGCCTCTCATAAGACTCCCACCAAGTAAAAGCATCCCTTGAGAACTGAAAGGTAGTAAACGAGACCCTACTGGTCTCCAGTATCCCTGTAGTGCAAAGCATCCTCTGACACTTACCCAAGAAACCTTGGGCATGCTCGCCCTCAGCACCACTGAAGGTCAGAGGCTGAAGTCTACCAAATCTGTCCAAATTGCGCTGCTCATCATCTGGCATGAATGGAATCACAAAACCTGAGCTGGGGCAACTGGCTGGGCTGGAACTGCCTCCGGCGTCTGAAGCCCCTAAATAACCAGCTCAGGTGTACGGGCAGCTGGAGTCTGAGTGCCTCCCCCGACCTGAGAAGTAGCAGCAGTAGAAGAAACAGCGACTGCCTGTGCAAGACTGGTGCACACAGTCAAAATCTGAGCCGAAGACTCCTGAAGCCCTGGAATCATAATAGGCTCTTTCGGTGCCTGTGCGGGTCCCGCTGGAGCATATACGGCGGGGACCTGATCCGGAACAGTAGGTGGATCCACGGGTATTGCCCCAGCTGCTGCGTGGGCCGCACCTCTCCCTCTGCCACGGCCTCGACCGCGGCCTTGACCTCTCGCTGGTCTAGCTGGTGTCTGGTCACCCTGATCGGTAGTGCGAGTCCTCACCATTTGTGAGAGAATGAAAACAACAAAAGTTTAGTTTCAGGAATAAACAGATTCGCACGACATAATTCAAGAATGTGAGATTTTTCCTAAGGGTTCTGCAGCCTCTCGAAGATAAGTACAGACTTCTCCGTACAAATCCGCAAGACTCTACTAAACCTGCGCATGACCGGTGAGTTCTATGTAACCTAGGGCACTGATACCAACTTGTCACGACCCCAAATACGAAGCTGGTTGTGATGTCGCCTATCATGATACTAGGCTAGCCAATCCACCCGGACAACAACATAAGGACTTTCCCTTAAATTCGAAACCATTCGATATTCCACAAAATTCTTACGATTAGCAGTTCAAAGCAACAAAACGAATAAAAATAGTTTATACACTGCCCCAAAACCTGGAGTCAACCGTCATGAGCATCTACAAACAATACCACACACTACTATTTCCTTACTAACAACCAGTTCTAGGAAATGATATCAAATAACAGGATAAGAAGGGAAAAAGGGCATGATGCGGATGCCAAACAACTACCTCGAATCCCGAACAAAACTCCAAGAGAATGTGAAAACAGCTAGCACTCAGATCCATCACCTGAATCTGCATACAAGGTGCAGAGAGTAATGTGAATACGCCAACTCAGCAGTAATGAAAGTAAATAATGTCTAAGGAAATGAAACACGTAAAAGCAATCATAAAATACACAGAGAATGAACTCCTTCTTTCAGAGAAACACAAATACGATGCCTTACAACATTTCAAAGTCAATCTCATTAAATATCATTTGAAATGTTCCTTCTCACGAATTCCATAGAAATAAAGTTAATTTAATATAGAAACGAGTGAAATCATAGATAGCCACTTGGGCAAAAACATATTTCATAAATCGACCCTCGGACATAACATCCCTCGGAATCAGTCACTCAGCATGCCTCACCATCACTATGTATTAGCCCCTCGGGCAACCTCACAGTCACTCATGCATCCCAATCCCTTGTCTATCGGCACTCGCACTCGGTAGGTACCTTGCGCTCACAAGGGGTGTGTACAGACTTAGGAGGGGCTCCTACAGCCCAAGTGCTAATATCAATCCATCTCGTGGCATAATCACTTAGGCTCTCAGCCTCTCACATATCGTAAACAATGTAACATGCTGCGGCGTGTAGTCTGATCCCATAGCATCCTCACAAAATAGGCCCTCGGCCGCACTCAGTCAGAAATATCTCAAAAATCCACTCGGGCTCTCAATAAAACAGGGTACTCGACACAAAATATCATTTTATATCTCAAAATTGTGTAAATAAGACTGAGTTTCGAAATCAGTTATACATAATATGGCTGAGTGTAAATCATAAGTCAACATAGTGAGGAATAGCAGTAAAAGCCCCCAAGGGGTCCAAATACATGGCACGAGGCCCAAATGCGGCATTCCGCCCAAAACATAGTAATAATTTTTAAAATATGAAATATCATATGATTTAGAATCAAATACGCAACCCAATAGTTTCCACGGGACGGACCAAGTCACAATCCCCTATCAGTGCACGTCACACACTCGCTATCCAGCATGTGCATCACTCCAAAAATAGTGACAAAATATGAAGTCTGGGGTTTCATACCCTCAGGACAAGATTTACAGTCATTAGTTACCTCAAACCGGCCCAAACACTAATCTGCGATGCTCTTGCCTCTCGAATCGGCCCCCGATTGCTCCGAATCTAACCAAAACCAAATTAATATCATCAATATACGACCAAATTCTCGAAATTGGCCAAACCCGGCCCCCGGGCCCACATTTCGAAATTCTATAAAAATCACATCACAAGAATCCTCATCCTTTCCCGAGTCTATACATATAAAATACATCGAAATCCAACCACAAATGACCCCTCAATTCCTCAATTTTAAGCCTCAAATTCCCAAGCCCTAAACCCCCAATTTATACCATTAAATTCCACTAATTCCATGCTTAATCCATCAAATATCAATATAAAATCGAGTTTTAGGTCCAAGAAACTTACCTCCAGGGAAATCCCTTGAAATCCTTCTTCAATTTGCTCCCAAAAGCCTCACCCCGTATAAAATATAATGAAAATGCCTAAAATTCGTGAAGGCAAGTATTTATATCCTCTGTTAGCGAAAACCTCATCTGTGACCTTTTCCTCGCACCTGCGGACCCGCACATGCGGTCCCAGGTGTGCACCTGCGAATTCCCACTTAACAGACCACTTCCGCACCTACGCTCCACTTACCGCACCTGCGGACTCGCAGGTGCGGCCCAAACTTCTGCTTTTGCGGTTCCTTCCCAGCTCCCCCAATTTTCCCACCTGTGATGGCCAACCCGCACCTACGGCCACCCGTCCGCATCTGCGGGATCACAGAACAGGAAACACCATCAAACTTTAATGCCAAAAATCTCATTCGTCAACCATCCGAACTCATCCCGAGGCCCTCGGGACCTCAACCAATGGCACCCCCAAGTCCTATATGATCACCCGAACATAGTTGAACCCTCGGAACACCCATAACCACATCAAAATGCCAAATAAATCCATAATTGGACCTTAAGGATTTCTAACTTCCGAAATTCGCCAACGATGCCAAAACCAACCAAAACACGCCCGAATAACCTGAAAATTTTCACACACATCCAAAATGACACTACGAACCTATCCCACCTTCCGAAATTCTATTTTGACCCCGATAGCTAATTTTCCACTGCCGACCAAAAATTACCAAAAACTAAATTTCGCCGATTCAAGCCTAATTATACTCCGGACCTCCGAATGACATTCCGAACACACTCTTAAGTCCCAAATCACCTAATGAAGCTATCCGACCCACCAAACCCTCATTCCGAGATTGTTTACCTAATAGTCAACCTTCAGTTGACTTTTCTAACCATAAGGCCAACTTAAGAGACTAAATGTCTCATTTCTCACCACGACAACTCCAAATCCGAACCAACTGACTCAACACGACAAAATTAGGCTAAACAACACATAATAAAGCAGAAACAGGAGAAACAGGGCTAAATCTTACGGAACGACTGGCCGGGTCGTTACAGATATTGACCATGGTCAAACACTAATTTCTTAACTTTACTAGTCTCTCAACCAATGATCCAAAATATGCCCAAGCCCCTCGATACCCCGTCAAATCATACCAACAAGTCACAAAACATGATACAAACTTAGTCAAGGCGTCAAATCACATAAAAAAACACCGAAACTACGAATCGACGACCGAAATCCTTCATTAAGTTTCAAACTTTCAAACTTCGACGAAACCATACCAAAATATTCTGGAATGATACCAAACTTTGCGTACAAGTTATAAATAATTTTGAACCTATTCCAAGACTCGAAACCTCAAATGGACATCGATAACATCAAAGTCCACTTCAAATAAAACTTAAGAAATTCTTAAACCTTCAAAGTGCCAACTTTCCATAATACGAACTGAAATTCTCCCGGATGATCCGATACTCAACCCGAACATACGGCCAAGTCCAAAATCATCATAAGAACCTATTGGAACCTTTAAATCCCAATTCCAAGGACGTTTTTATCAAAAGTCAAAACTTAGTCAATTCTTCCAACTTAAAGCTTCTGAAATTAGAATTTTCTTCCAAGATCAACTCTGAACTTTTCGAAATTCAATTTCGACTACACGTACAAGTCATAATACCTGAAGTGAAGCTACTCAAGGCCTCAAACTGCTGAACGATGCATTAGAGTTCAAAATAACCAGCAGGGTGTTATAGGTACACCTCTTAATTTTACTTGTTCTAAGGTTAATTTGACTTCGTACCAAGACACGTATAGTGAATAGATTCCGGTATAACAACTCACATCACTGTGTCTATGCAGGGTTTCCTTAACTATCAAAAGCCTAATGATGGTGAAAGATACATCTACCATGGTGACGGTTGGTCGGTGGAGGTCGAAGCAATTGGAACTTTTGGATTATTGTTCAGAACAAGTTTTATTTGAATTTGAACGAGACTTATGTTGCATTATTTTTAGATGGAATTTAATTTCTGTTTCTATATTAGACAAATGTGGTTATTTTTATTTATTTGAAAATGAAAAATAAGCCTCTTTCATAATTTAAAATTAGTTGGTCTCGATTATTTTTCAGGTCACAATAATCTATACTTACTTGCTATGATTGCTTCATGAATGAACCTTGCATGTAACATAATTGGTAATAAGGGTAAGCTAACCCTCTAATAGCCAGCTTCTTTATGGCACGATAGGTTAGGTCATATCTCTAAAGGAGAATTAAAAGACTTCTATCCAATAATACTTTTTATCCCCTTAATTTTTCAGAATTTTTATCCTGTTGAGTTTGCAGGGGAGAGAGATTAAGGGCTTTGTCTTTGAAGAGGAACATATTGATATTTCACTATTTTTATTGTTAATGCTCAAAAACAACTTTCTATACCAGATATTATTCAAGAAGTAAATTAATACTATTCAACCCGTCCTTCTAGAAGTAGTTCACAAAGAACAAAGTTTACAACCTCAAGAATAAATTTCAATAAAGAAAATCATCTATAGACTTAATAAAGTCTCTCAATAATATTGTTACTAATTTCATCAAGCTATTGTCTTATTTGGTTTCGAGATAAATCTTGTTAATTATTGTGTGTATCAAAAGTTTAGTATGAGTACATATATTTTTTTATTGTCTGATATATGATTAGCTTTGTATACTTCCAAATATCTCATTTAATCTAGGGATGTTGGGCAGATATTTGAATAATTTATAAACTTATCTTTTGAAAGCAGTTAAAGGTTCCAAAGTTTATGACAAAGAACAAATAGTTTATGTTCACTTAAAGGAAGTCGAAAAAGTTAAAGATAATTAGGTATTCAGATATCGACTTCACTAAATGCTGATATAATATGACATACCTGGTTGATGAGCTATATAAAGGAGAGTGTTAAACAACCACTCATAGATTTTTTCACCATGGTAGTTAATTTACATATTATGTAGCATATAATTATGAAATATAACTGCAGAATTTTATCATTGGTTGCGAATGGATGAAGTTGAAAAGACACTTATGTTATTTGTGACAATAAGCTAGCAGTCTTGTCTTTCAATAACAATAGAAGTTCGGTAAAGTCAATGCACATTGACATAAATTTCCTGGTTGTTAAAGAAAGAGTTTAGAGTGATTGGGTGTCTATAGAACATATTGGTATATACTCCTAGTTGTGGATCCACTTACTAAAGGACTACCACCCAAGGTCTTACATGGGCACATTGCTCATATGTGTGTCATGTCATTTAAGAATATTCTGTTTTAGTCGGGAGTTTGTAACCATTTACATATCCTTTACAAATACAATTTGTCTTTCAATTTAAGAATGGAAACTAAGAAAAAACATACAAAAAAATGTGAGACTAATTTTATCATAAAATAGTGGAGAGAATCTCATACCAAAAATAAAAAGGTAGACAACAAAAAATATTAACTAATCCAAATACAAAAATAACCAAAAAAAAAAAACTCTCTTTTTAATCCTCCTTGCTTATTTCATCTTCAACACCTACCAATTCTTCATCTTCGCTTATTTCATTTTCATCACTTGCCAATTCCTCGTCTTCATTTGTTCCGTTACTTTCTATCGAATTGTACTCGTAAGAAGCATACTCATCGTCATCTGATATTTCTTCTTCCTCATTTTTTATGAAACATTCTTCCTCGAGATCAATTTATTCATATATGTGTTGAGGATGCTCCAATTCATGTTCTAACTCTTTGTCCACCACTTGTCGAACACTAGATATATCGTTTTGGTATGCAACATCCAACATATTTTCAACCTCCACACGACCCAGGGGCTTAATTTTAATAACCGCCCACCAATCCAACTTGTCCCTACGCAACGAATAATGATCATAATAGACTTGCTTAACATTTTATGCAATTATAAAAGGACCATAGCTTCTATATTGCTTTCTGCGGTTAACTTCAACAATGTTATAATGTGGGTGTACCTTTGTACCTCTATTTGGTGTTGGGTCAAACCATTTACATTGAAATAGTATTATCTTTTTGTATTTCCAACCAAAATAGTCTAGTTCTAAAATTTCATGGATCACACCATAATAATCAACATCCTCATCATGATTGTTAGTATCCCCTTTAACCCACACCCCACTATTATTTCTTTTCGAAAGCTTATAGGATTCTTTGGCACAAAATTTATAACCATTGGCATACTTTTTCATTGTCTCGTCCCAAGGGCTTGGTCCCCAAGCTATATCTTTGAAAAACTGGTCGGTTATGCCATTATTTGGATCATGGACCTATATATGGTAAAAATACGAAAAGTTAGAGAGCAATTATAGTTTGTAAACAATTAGATTTTGGTTTAATTTTATATTAACACTTACAAAGTCTCTAAACCAAATGCTAAACTAAGTATGAACAACATAGTAGACTCTCAACCCCGCAAACCAACTGTCTGACACATTTAAGACTTTTATTAGTTATATATTATGATAGATTTATTCATAAAACTAAATAATATCATTCAAAAATTACTTATAATATGATTGAACTTGTGGGTAATTAAGCAATACATGTGTTATAGCTGACATTTTCTCCATTGCAGTCAGGACTCTTCTTTTAGTACTTTTAGAACCTCGGCCTAGTTGATTGAATATTGATGTTAGCGGGGCCAGATGATCATTCTCACCTTCATCATGTTGATTTGGCTTATTTCTCGAACATGTCGCGTGCTGCTCAAAATAATTAAGAACAAAATTGAGAGGTTTCCTCAACGAGATAGGCTTCGCATAAAGATCCCTCAATTTTATTCTTCTGCTTCACAAACCATTTACACTTGCCTATTTTCCTACATAATATATAGTTAGATAAGAACATAAAAAATTCTTATGTATTAAAAAATTAAATAATAACTTATCGACATTACCTCTCGTAGGGATACATCCATCTATATTGATTCGGCCCTCCAAGCAATGCCTCATGTACAAGGTGAATTGGAATATGTTCCATCACTGCAAAAAAACCACATGAAATAAATTTCTCCAACTTACGTGCGGTTATAGGAATGTTCTGATTCATACGAAGTAGAGTATCTTTATTCAACGTGTTGGAACACAACTCTTTGAAGAACAAACTAATCTCTGTGATAGGTTTTCATATTCTTTCAAGCAAGCCACTAAATTCAATTGGAACTAAAGTTTCCATAAAAATATGAAAATCATGACTTTTCATACCTACCAACTTTCCTTCTATCACACCTGCACTATTGCCCAAGTTGGACGTATACCCACTAGGCATTCTCAAATTCTTTATCCACTCACAAATTTGTTGTTTATCTCGCAAAGTGAATGTATAACTAGCCTTTGGCTTGGTGATATTATTTATGTTGTTCAATTGTTGTAGGTGCAATTTTGGCCGCCTACAATATTCCTCTAAGTCCATATGATCCATGATGTTATCTTTTGTCTTGTCTTTAACATCCATCACAATATTGAAAAAATTATCAAAATAATTCTTCTCAATATGCATGATATCAAGATTATGCCGAAGAAGATTATGCTTCCAATAAGGTAACTCCCAGAATTTGTTTCTTCCAATTGTGCACAATCCCATATCCATTTAATCTAGAAGGTGGCTCTTTTGTTACCCTAGGCAAGTCCCTAACTCGCTCCCACACTTCCTCCCCAAAAAATATTTGTGGTGGTAAATCATGTTCAGTTTTATTCTTCTTGAATGCATTCCTCATACCCCAAAACTCATGTAATGAATCGGCCGGTCGTTTTGAGAGTTGTAGCCTTGTTTCTCCATTTTCTGCTTCTTTTGTGTTCTACAAATGTTATACATCTTACCGGATTGGTTGATTTGGGTCCGGAGTGATGCTAATTTAAACCACACATTGATCTTGAGGCAGCTTCTGAACAATTAGTTCTCCACCTTAGATGAAAACCACACATTGATCTTGATGTAGTTGACCATGTTATGAAGTAAAAACCTGCACAGCGAAACAAATCGTTAGCAAAAACAAACAGTCCTGCTCCTAGGTTCTTGTGTGTTGTGGGATAAAGGTCTGTTTCATTGATGGAGATGGATGATTCTGTGAGTAGGTTCCTGTGAGATAGGACTGCACATTTTGGATTCTTGTGACTGTGGGATCAGATGGTCTAGCTTTGAGTTAAAGGGTTCCATGGTAAGATGGAGGAAAAGGAGAGAAAGGGAGGGGAAAAGAATAGGTGAAGTTGGTTAATGGTGTGGGATTGGTATTTACAAGCTCATGTGGGTGTTGGGACAGAGTAACAGGGGCTGGAAACTGATAATGGCTATGACTGTTGGCTGTGACTGTTGGTTGAACATGTGAGAGGGTTTTGAGAGAACATCGGTTTTTAGGAAAGGTGTGAATGGGGGGAAGATAGACAAAGGTCCATAGATGTTGGAAAGAAGGAAAGGTAGATTGAAAAGATGCAATTGGGTTTGTTGCAGGGAAAGCAAGAGGTTGTATGGACCCTTGTCTTCTACTGTCATTCCATTGAAGACTAGCCTGATCCAATTGATACTTATCCAGGAGAAAGATTTTCAAAGGAGAAATCTGCACTCTCTGGATAGTTGTCAGCTGAATGGCCTTAAAGATGATGATCCCTGCAAAAAACAAAAACAAGGTTAGGTCGCCTTAGCAATTTTGTTCATCTTTGTGACTCTGTTTTTTCTGGGATGATGCTGGTTGCTTTGGTGAGGGGAAGGACTATGGAATGTGTGTCATTCCATGATTGCTGATGGTTGTTAGGTGGATCTATGAGTGTTGATTGGTTGTTAGGAAGACTTATGTTGAAGTTGAAATGAGGGTACAAGCCAGTGTCTCCTCCTGGCAGAAGCAGGAGAAGGTCAGGACTGTGAGCAGCAGCAGGTTCAGGTATGTGAGCAACACCAGATTCTTTATTGTTATGATTTGCAACCAGGTTCTTGTGTTGACTGGTGTGTTTTGGGTGTAGTAGGGTGGTTCTCTAAAAATGGATTGCTGTGAGGGAAACATCTGGATAGACTGGGACTGATGCTTAGACAGTGTTGTGTATGTTGTTGTGGAGAGGTCATGAAACATCTTATGTAGCTGGTAAGGAATCTTATTTTTTTTCCTTTGCAGTGTTTTGACTCCTTGTTGTAATTTCAGGAGAATGAACCCTAAGGTTAATACCACACTCTGATAGAGCAACAAGAAGCTAAGTAATGACACATGCAGAAGAAAAACCATGGTTAGAGTAATAGGACTGGACATTGGGGTTTTTTGTTTCAAGGAGGGTAACCCATTGGAATGTGTATAGGATATTAAACATGGGAAAGGTTCAAGGTCATGTGAGGTGGAAAGGTGATTTTCCTATTTTTTTGTGCCTGAAGGCAGGAGTGGACTGTTGGTCTAGGTGGATTTGGCCTCTGATGTGTGGTGGTAGGTCCAGGTAGCTATTGTAATGGGTAATAGAAGAGAGGTCATGACTCAATATTGACAAGGAATCAACAGGACAGTTAGCTTCCCTGAACACATGTGTGAAAGTGATCTCTTGACAATGTTGGCACAGTGTTTTTATCTTCTGAATATGCATTGATAGAAGCCAAGAAGGGGTGTAGATGTTTGAGAGCCACTGTGTGAGAAGTTTGGAATCCGTTTCAAATTGGATTCTAAGAAAGCCATTTGCAATGCACCAGTTAATTCCAATAAGGGCAGCCTCAGTTTCTGCTAGATTATTTGTACCATCACCAAGGGGGCAGGCAATTGCATGGATGAAGTGGCCCTGATGGTCTCTAACAATGATTCCTGCTCCTATTTTTCCAGGGTTGTTCAAAGCACTATCATCAGAATTTATTTTTACGTAGCCAGTCTTTGGTTTCTACCAGACAACCAACTGAGTGCTAGTGTAGTGCTTTAGGGATTCAATCAAAGGATACACATCATTCCATCTTGAAGGCCACTGGACATTGGTGTAGATAGTTTTGAGGAGCATTAGCAGATCAAAAGTAATGGAAAAGATAGTTCTTGTGACATCTGATGATTTCTTCCCATATTTGGCAACACATCTATTTTTCCACAGATTCCAACAGACAATGATTTGCATTGTATCTAGAATTAGTTTCTGGGCATCATTTGTCCTTGGAAGTAACCACCAGTTCATTAGGGTGATCCTCAGGGGTTGAATGGTGGTGTGTATGCCAAAAGGGGCTCCAAAATTTTTCCAGATCACACTGGCAAAGGTTCCAGTGCTGAAAATGTGTTCCACAGACTCTGCATCAGATTTGGTGCAGCAAACACATCTGTAAAAACACTAGGGGATCCAAATCTAGCAACCTTGTCATTAATAGGAAGCTTATTCCTGAGGGCTTTCCAGAGGCAGAAGGACCATTTGAAGGGAATATTCTTGTGCCAGATCATCTTATTGGTTAATAGAACCTGTCTCTTTTCCTAATTGTAGACCAAGCAGAAGCACAGGAGAATTCACCAGAACTGTTAGGGATCCAGATTGCTTTGTGAGGGGTGTGCAAGTGATGGTGGATTTGGATTTGTAGGATATGGGGTATCATGTGTGTGGGAGCAAGTTGGTTAAGTTTTTGGATATCCCAGTGCCCATCCCTCCAGAAATAAGAGACTTTGATGTTGGTCAACTACTCTCCTGTCTATAACCAGCTAGGGGCCCAGTACCCAACCAGTTGTCCCACCAGAAGCTGATGTTCCCTGAGTGAAGTCTCCACTGAATGTGAGTCTCAGCATTCTTTTTGTTACTCATCATTCTTTTCCAAGCTTGAGATTGTCCAGAATCCCATAAAGTCTGTTTGGTTCTGAACCCCCACCACTGTTTGTATTCCATTGCTTTATTGACATCTTCCATGGATCTCAGTCCAATGCCACCTTCCTCCAATGGGTGAGAGAGTTTTCCATGAAGCCCACTGGTATTTGTTCCTATCCTTGTCCATTCCCCAAAAAAAATTGGCTGCTAGCTTCTCAATCTGTTTGAGGACAGCTTTGGGAGGAGACACAGCTGATAGGAGATGGATTGGGAGTGATTGGAGAACATGTTTAATTAGTGTCACCCTGCCTCCATAAGTGAGAAGCCTACCATGCCATCCCCTGATCCTACTGACCACTTTAGAAATCAGGACATTAAAATGAACTATCTTCTTCCTGCCTGTGTACAGAGGGCAACCCAGGTAAGTTATAGGGGAGTCTTTCCTGGTGAAAC
Organism: Nicotiana paniculata; assembly: GCA_005239505.1. Classification (NCBI taxonomy): domain Eukaryota; kingdom Viridiplantae; phylum Streptophyta; class Magnoliopsida; order Solanales; family Solanaceae; genus Nicotiana; species Nicotiana paniculata. The sequence goes on from ML320394.1 coordinate 94,539, forward strand.
CAGTGGTCTGTTGGATTCTTCTGTTGGTATACTGGAACACTGATGGGGATGTCATAAAGTGGCTTTTGTTCTTGTTTATTTGCTGTCCTGAAATCTGCTCATAGTCTTGGAGAACTTTCATGATTTTTTTCAGAGAGACCTTACACCCTGATGTAAAAATGATTACATCATCTGCAAAGCTTAGGTGAGTGATTTGAGGTCCTATTTTCTCCATATAGAAGCCATAGAAGAATTGATCATGTGACAGGTTGTTCAACATTCTAGATAAGAGTTCAGCTCCCATTATGAATAAAGATGGAGCCAAAAGATCACCCTACTTGAGCCCCCTGGTAGAATGGAAGAAACCAAACCTAGTATCTATGAGTACTAATTGTTAGACATTGTTCTCCACACCATATCTATGATTCTCTCACTGAACCCCAGTCTTCTCATCATGATGCAAGTGAAGGACCAAGAAACCCTGTCGTATGCCTTTGCCATGTCCAGCTTAATTACTACATTAGCACCTCTGTTGGGTTTTTTGATGCCTTGAACTATTTCGTGTGCAAGCATGATGTTTTCTGAGATGCTTTTACCCTTGACAAAATCAGTCTGATTAGGAGAGATGAGTTTTGGTAGGATAGGAGCAATTCTAGAACAAATGATCTTGGATATGATTTTGTTGAGGAAGTTGCTCAGACTAATTGGTCTGAAGTCAGAAAGAGCTTTGGAAATTCCATTTTGGGCAACAAAACTAAGCAAGCTTGGGACATGTATTTAGGCATGGGATAGCCACAGAAGAAGGCATTGACTACACTGAAGAGATCATGTTTGATTATGTCCCAACAATGCTGAAAAAATTTACCATTAAGACCATCCGGGCCTGCTGCACTGGTGGGGTTCATGGCAAAACTACCTGTTTGAGTTCCTCCATTGTAGGGTCTGTGTTGAGACTATCATTGTCTGTGTCTGTGACCAAGGTAGGGATGCAAGAGAGCAAGTATTCTCTAATGACTCCACCAGGATCAGTGAAAAGATTCTGGAAATGCTCACATGCAGCATCACCAATGTTCTCATCACCTAAAATTTTGAGTTTTGAAAGGCAATTCGAGGTAGGATTTGAGTGATTATTGTATGGTTGGACTCGTGAGTGAATGGGCTTTCAGGTTTTGTGACTTTTGTCGGATTTTGAGGCTTGGGCCCAGGAGGCCGCGTTGAGCTCATTTTAGATTTTGGTTTTGTATTTCACATTTTTCTTATGGAATTGATTCCTTTAGCCTATATTAATTGTATCGTACTGCTTGTGGCAAGATTCGGGGCATTATTGACTGATTCGAGGGGCAAAGATATTTTGGAGTAGGACTTTGCGCAGTTGAGGTAAGTAACGCTTTCAAACTTGGTTCTGAGGATTCAAAACCCTGAACTACGTGTTATATGATTTGTTTGAGGTGACGCACATGCCAAGTGACGGGCATGCAGGCATGCACCGTGAGAATTGTGGCCTGGTTGGTTCCATGGCACTTGTGGTGACTATATCTTGTTGATATCTGTGTTTTCATTATGTGATAAAGTAACCGAGTAGTCAATCATGCTAGATATCATATTTAGGTTTGATGCCGGTACTGTTGAAACCCATAGTGGTCATTTCTTGCTGTCACTTTACTGCTTTTATTTATATTTCATGCTCAGTCACATACATCCATTTCATATCATATCTCAGTCTCAACTGATATTTATTGATTCATCATATTATTGTTTCGGGTTAGTTTTTATGTGACTTGAGCCCGTGAGTTAGACTGGAGAGAGTAGTGACTGGGTGAGGCTGAGAGCTTGTTTATGAGTGACAGTTATGGGATCGGTTGCACGCTGCAACGGTTATGTTGATGTTATGATAGAGTTTGGGCTGTAGGAGCCCCTCTGGAGTCTGTAACACACTCCAAGTGAGTACAGTTGATATTATCGAGGGATGGATCTTGTCTGAAGTACTTGATACTTGGAGATGGATCTTCTCCAAAGGTTGGATTTGCCTTCATCGCTACTGGGTGACTTATAGTAAGTGATATATATATGTTATAGGATGGATCGTCCCTAGGCCGTATGGGCCATATAAAATACCGATTGGTTGAGTATCTTAGAGGGTGAGCATATGAGGCTGACAACATGGTGCATCACATACAACATGTGCGGGCATGTAGAGATAGTAGAGTTATATTCATTACACTATTCGGATCTGCTTTACTTTACTATTTTGAGGTACATATTTAAGTTGAAAGCAGGCCTATGTTTATGCACCGTCATTTCCTGTCACGACCCAAACCGATGGACCGTGACGGGCACCCGGTACCTTACTCATCCAAGTACCAACATAACGTATCTTTCTTATTACATTATCATGAGTAAATGAGCCGGGGAGGATGTCATGAGATAACCAGAATAAACATGTCGGAATACTTGACATAGAACGGCGAACGGGTCTATAAGTCTAAAATAATCACTCGTACACTGAACATAGGCTGACAAGGCCATACAATTTTTCATATACATGACATATGTCTACAAGCCTCTAAGAGTAAATAAACGTCATAAGGCCGGGACAAGACCCGACATACCAGCCAATACATGTCTAAATAATATTGAACAAAAAAGCAACTCCGGCGAAAATGGAGCACACCAACATCTTCCACTGAGCTGATAGCCTACTTGGAGGACTCTCAACCTGTCTATCGGGACCTGCGGACATGAAACACAGTGTCCCCAAGTAAAAGGGATGTCAATACAAATAACGTACCGAGTATGTAAGGAATGAAAATCAGTAAACAATAGACACGAGAGAAACATGGAGTAAAAGACTCAACATGTAAGTCTAAATAACTATGTAAATCATGAAATAATCATAGTGTCATGTATATGCTTATGAATGTCATGTCGTGCATAGGTATGTGTTCATGTATCATCATCAAGCCTCTGAGGGCATCCCATCATATGATCTCGGCAACTGTGGTCAAATCATCAACGTATACCAGCTGATCAGGTGGTGGTGCTTATATAATGCCAGAACCTTTTCCTATATATATATATATACATGTATAAGTGAATGCAATGCATGAGACGTACATCATTAAAATCTCTCGGAACGTCATAAGACCATTATATCTCTTATTAATATCATAAAACAAACTTTATCAACTTATATATTTTCTAAGACCCCATGAATAGACAATAAAATAGTAATACATATGGGAATTCAAGAACTTAGGCATCTCTAATACTTCTATGAATAGAGTCATTTATGGAAGTTGTGCATTTGCTCATTTCGTTTGCATCGTATATATCATGCCAAAAGGAAGAAGGTATAACCTTAACATACCTGGACCGATTCTCTTTTGCGAAAACACATAACGGCGGATCGAAGTAGGGAATAATCCATATGATTTTCTTGAGAAAGATTGCACCATACTTCCCATATCTGTTTAATCTAGAAGGTGGCTCTTCTGTTACCTTAGGCAAGTCCCTAACCCTCTCTCACACTTCCTCCCCAGAAAATATTAGTGGTGGTAAATTATGTTCAATTTTATTTTTCTTGAATGAATTCCTCATACCCCAAAACTCATGTCACGAATCGGCAGTCGTTTTGAGAGTTGTATCCCTGTTTCCCCTTTTTTTGCTTCTTTTGTGTTCTACAAATGTTATACATCTACCGAGTTGGTTGGTTCGGGTCCGAAGTTAATTTAGAGTGATTTGAGACACTTAGTCTCTTAATTAGAAGCTTACGTTGGAAAACTTGACCGGATATTGACTTATGAGCAAACGACCTTGGATTTAAAGTTTGATGGTTCTATTAGCTTAATTAGGTGATGTTTGACTTAGGATAGCGTCCGGAATGTGATTTGGAGGTTCTTAGTATAGTTAGGCTTGAATTGGCAAAAGTTGGAATTTTGGCGAATTTGACCTGCAGTGGAAATTTTGATATCGGGGTCGGATTTTATTTTCAGAAATTGGAGTAGGTTTGTGGTGTCTTCCTTTGTGCAAAATTTGAGGTCAATCGGTCGTGGTTTGATAGGTTTCGGCGTCGTTTGTGGAATTTGGAAGTTTAGAAGTTCACTAGGTTTGAATCCGTGTGTAATCCATGTTTTTGGTGTGGTTTGGGGTGATTTGAGGGTTCAACTAAGTTCGTATTAGGTTATAAGACTTGTTGGTATGTTTAGTTGAGGTCCCGAGGGCCCCCTGGGTATGTTTCGAATGCTTGTCGAAATGAAATTTAGACTTAGGATATTGCTGAGTTTTCTAGTCTTCTGGTGTTTCGCACCTGTGGTGGGGAGACCGCATGTGAGGACTCGCACGTGCGGAAGGAGGGGTGCAGGTGCGGTTTGGTCAGTTTAGTCTTTGAGCATAGGTGCGAGAAATGGAGCGCATTTGTACATCCGCAGATGCGGACGAGGGAGCGCAAAAGCTGAAGGGGCCTGGAGAAAGAAGGGCCGCTGAAGCAGACAAGGGCCCGCAGGTGCACACACACAGGTGCGACCACCTGACCACAAAAGTGGAACTTGTGATTTTAAGTGGAATCAACACCTGTGATGGAATTTTCTGCAGATGCGACAGTAGGTCTGCAGATGCAGAATCGCTGGGCAGAAAAGATCAACTTCAAGGGTTTGAATCCAATTTTCAATCTTGGGACTTGAGAGCTCGGTGTGAGGCGATTTTTCGAGGATTCTTTATTGAAATTATTGGGGTAAGTGATTCTAACCCGGATTGGACTATTTTCATGAATCTATTTCTATATTCATTATCTAATTAGGGATTTGAGTTGGACATTTGGGGGGAAATTGTAGAAACTTCCTAGACTAAAATTTTGAGTTTTGAAAGGCAATTGGAGGTTAGATTTGAGTGATTATTGTATGGTTGGACTCGTGACTGAATGGACTTTCGGGTTTTGTGACTTTTGTCGAATTTTTAGGCATGGTCCCCGGAGGCCGGGTTGAGCTCATTTTGGATTTTCGTTTTGTATTTCACATTTTTCTTATGGAATTGATTCCTTTAGCCTATATTAATTGTATTGTACTGCTTGTGGCAAGATTAGGGGCATTTAATGACTGATTCGAGGGGCAAAGGCATTTTGGAGTAGGATTTTGCGCAGTTGAGGTCAGTAACACTTTCAAACTTGGGTCTAAGGATTCAAAACCCTGAACTACGTGTTATATTATTTGTTTTGAGGTGACGCACATGCCAAGTGACAGGCGCGTAGGCGTGCACCATGAGAATTGTGGCCTGGTTGGTTCCATGGCACTTGTACTGACTATATATCTTGTTGATATCCGTGTTTTCATTATGTGATAAAGTAACCGACCAGTCAATCATGCTAGATATCATATTTAGGTTTTATGCCGGTACTGTTGAAACCCATTGTGGTCGTTTCTTGCTGTCTTTTATTGATATTTCATGCTCAGTCACATACATCCATTTCATATCATATCTCAGTCTTAGCTGATATTTATTGATTCATCATATTATTGTTTCCGGCTAGTTTTTATGTAATTTGAGCTCGTGAGTGAGACTGGAGAGAGTAGTGACTGAGTGAGGCTGAGAGCTTGTTTATGAGTGACATTTATGGGATCGGCTGCACGCCGCAACGGTTATATTGTGTTATGATATCTTTTAGACTTTAGGAGCCCTTTGGAGTCTGTAACACACTCCAAGTGAGTACATTTGATATTATCGAGGGATGGATCTTGTCCTAAGTACTTGATACCTGGAGATGGATCTTCTCTAAAGGTTGGATTGGCCTTCATCGCTACTGGGTGACTTATAGCCTGAATAACTATGTAAATCATGAAATATTCATAGTGTGGAAACCTGAGCCGTATGGATCTTCCCTGGGCCCAGGTTCTGGGATGGATCTTCCCTGGGCCGTATGGGCCATATACAATACTGAATAACTATGTAAATCATGAAATATTCATAGTGTCATGCATATGCTTATGAATGTCTTGTCGTGCATAGGTACATGTGTTCATAGCATCATCAAGCCTCTGAGGTCATCCCATCATATCATCTTGGCCACTGTGGTCAAATCATCAGCGTATACCAGCTGATCAAGTGGTGGTGCTTATATAACACCCCCGACAAAAGGGACGTTAGTACCATTGAATAGTACTAGTATGTATAAACAAACTTTACTCTATGTAAAATCAAGCAATACACATATATGAGGCAGTTAAATAAACCCAAACAAATATTGCACAGAGATACAAAGAATTTACAAATGAGGTTTCCCCAGTTTCTTATTTCAATTGTTCCCCTGTTGCGGCGCGCAACCCGATCCCACCTTACAATCATATTCCACCCTTATTTCTTATGTTGCGGCGTGTAACCCGATCCCATCTCACAATCACATTACACCCTTATTACTTCTGTTGCAGCGTGCAACCCGATCCCACCTTACAATCATATTCCACCCTTATTTCTTATGTTGCGGCGTGTAACCCGATCCCATCTCACAATCACATTACACCCTTATTACTTCTGTTGCAGCGTGCAACCCGATCCCACCTTACAATTCAGTTGCGGCGTGCAACTCGATCCCACCTTACAATTCAGTTGCGGCGTACAACCCGATCCCACCTAACAATTACATTTGATAGCAACATCAACCAATCAATTCAATCACAAGGACTTTTATCATCATAATACACCACAAACCCTTATGAACCTTCTGGCAAAGTCAACATTGGTGCTGAAGTCAATCTTGATTTCAATTCTTGAAAAATCATTTCGCAAGCATCGCACTGCTGAAACTTGACCGCTTTCTACATCATCTTAGTCAATGGTGAAGCGAGGGTAGAGAATCCCTCCACGAACCTCTGATAATATCCAGCCAAACCCAAGAAACTGCGAATCTCTGTCGGGGTCGTTTATCTAGGCCAATCCTTTACCACTGCAATATTTTTGGGATCAACTCGGATCCCTTCCCTAGAAATGACATGGCCCAAAAAGGTGACCGATTCTAGCCAAAATTCACATTTTGAAAATTTTGCATACAATTGGTGCTGATGAAGAGTCTGCAGAACTGCCCTGAGGTGAGTAGCATGATCTTCCAGACTTCGTGAATAAACAAGGATATAGTCAATGAAGACAATCACAAAGGAGTCAAGAAACAGTTTGAAAACCCGATTCATAAGATCCATAAAAGCTGCTGGGGCGTTGGTTAGCCCATAAGACATTACCAGAAATTCAAAGTGCCCATATCGAGTATTGAAGGCAGTCTTAGGAATATCCTGCTCCCTCCTGATCTTTAACTGGTGATACCCGGACCGCAAATCAATCTTTGAGAAGAACTTAGCACCTTGCACCTGGTCGAACAAATCATCTATCCGAGGCAATGGTATTTGCTTTTGATGGTGACCTTATTGAGCTGCCGATAATCAATACACATCCGAAGCGATCCGTCTTTCTTTCTGACAAAAAGAACCGGTGCGCCCCAAGGCGACACACTTGGCCTAATGAAACCTTTTTCTAATAGATCTTTCAATTGTTCTTTTAACTCTCTCAATTCTACTGGCGCCATTCGATAAGGTGAAATAGATATTGGCTGCATATCTGGCAATATATTAATCCCGAAATTGATCTCTCTATCTGGTGGAATCCCAGGAAGCTCGTCCGGAAATACTTCAAGAAATTAATTCACAACAGGCACAGATTCGGGAGCAGGCACCTCTGAAGTGGTGTCCACAACCTGGACCAAATGGTAGATGCACCCTTTTCTAATCATCTTAGAGGCTTTAATGTAGGAAATAAATCTACCTCTTGGCACAACATTATTCCCCTCCCACTCGATAACTGGTTCATTTGGAAACTCGAGCCTCATAATTATGGTTCGGCAGTCGAGTTTAGCAAAGCACGAATAGAGCCAATCCATCCCCATAATTACATCAAAATCTACCATTTCTAACTTAATAAGATTGGCCGTGGTATCCGGACCACACACCGTGACAACACAATTCCTATAGACTCGCACACCGTAATAGAATCACCAACCGGAGTCAACACAGAGAACGGCTAGTGAAGTTGTTCGAGTTCTATTCCAATACTTGAAGCAATAAATGGAGTAACATATGACAAAGAAGACCCGGGATCAATAAGAGCATAAACATCACGTCACTGAACAGTCAGAATACCTGTGACAACATGTGGAGAATCCTCCGCACGGGCGACCACTCAAAGCATAGAACCTACTAGGTCCCCCTTGTCCCCGTGCTCCACCCCTAGCTGCACCGCGCCCTGCTAGAGCTGGAGGGCCGCGGGCTGGAGGGCGTATTGAAGATGTAGCAGCTGAAGAACTGGATGGCTGAGCAGTGCCCCTACCCGTACCCTAATGGGGTGCACGATAGTCTCGCTGAACGAGGCCTCTAACTCCACACCTATAGCATACTGGTATGTCCAAGAAACAGGGCTCAGAATGAAACTTCCCACACTTAGGGCATGAGGCCCTCCGCTGCTGCTGGAACCTCCCACCGGAATGACCTGACATATGGAACCTTCTACTGTCTGAACCTGGTCCAACGCGACCTCTTTGCTAATAACTGTGCCCTGGTGGCGGCGCACTGGCTAAGGAATAAGCATAGGACTGAGATGACCTTGATGACCCTCTCCCCAGGACTGATCTCCCTCATCTAACTGAACTCCGAGGGTTGCCCGCTGACCGGGCCCTACTACTACTCTCCCTCTCCATCCTTATCTTCAACTTCCGAGCCTCTATGGCCTGGGCAAATCCCACAATCTTCCCATAATTGATATCCGAATGCAAGGCAGCTGTAGCAGCTTCATTAATATCCAAGGGACCAAGGCCTTGAACAAACCGACGAACTCTAGCCTCCATAGTAGACACCATGTGAAAAACATATTTGGACAAGCGCACGAACTCTATATGATACTCCCACACACTCATATTGCCATGCTTGAGGGCCTCAAACTCTATAGCACGGGATGCCATAATCTCGCAAGCAAGAAATGATCCATAAAGGCATCCACAAACTCCTCCCACCTCGCCGGAGGTCTCTCCTCTCCACGGGAACTCTCCCACATTTCAAACCACGAATATGCCGCTCCCTTCAGACGATAGGAAGCCAACTCAACCCCCTCTGTCTCAGTAGCCCTCATATCTCAGAGGGTCTTGCATATCTCATCAATGAACTCCTGAGGATGAGCCTCTGGGTCGGTGCCTGTGAACTCTGGAGGGGCTAACCGCAGAAACTGGTTGACCCTAGAACCTGAAGAATCCCCTTGCTCGCTAGAGGATGTAGGGGCAGCGTGTGATCTTTGGGCCTGGGAGGCCACTAGCTGAGTCAACATCTTAATAGCTCCCCTGAGGTCCCCATCAGAAATACTGGGGCCGGAGCTGGGGCTGAGGAAGGATCAGGAACATTAGCCGGAGGGACTGTTGCACCCTCCGCTGGAGCAGGAATAGGAATATCCTGGCCTGGGATGGAAGACTCAGGCAGATTCTGGGTCGTGGAATCATTCTCACCCGCACCATCAGATAAAGAATTCTCGGCCACCCTTGTGGTGGCATTGGGCTCTGGGCCAAGTCAGGCTCTCTTATTGGGTGCATTTACTAAAAATTGGAACAATTTATGAGTTAGAGATAGAAAACCTCACCTTTCACCACATCGCACGATATAGAATAGCAATAAAAAGGTACTTTCCTAAATGTCCATGCAACTCCCTAATTATAGATGTGGTCGACAACACACCGATAAGAAGGGCTCTACTAGACACGGCTCCGAGACATCCCAGTACACATTTAACACCTTAGGCTATGATACCAAGTTTGTCACACCCCAAAATCTAGGGACGAGACCGGCGCCTAACCGGGGTGATCCCGGTCAAGCGGACCTGGATTACCTTTCCTACCCAACGCATCACCCCGTGTTTATAATATACAAATTTATAAATGAAATAGCAAATGGAATCAAAGTATGAATTTACAACATAAGTCCATTTTCCTCTTTTAAAACTTCAACATTTGATAATCCCAAAATATACAAACTAAGCACAACATTTCCAACATGAGACCACGGTTACGATTAGTTAAAAATACTACCCAAATATATACAACCCACACAGTGTCTACGGAGCTTCTAAAGGTACGGAGAAGAGTGTACATACTTGCCGTCAACAAGGCCCCGACTATACCTTTTACAACATAAGCCAAAGAGAATGATATAGTCCACACACAGCCCCGAGAGGAAATGGGGCTCACCAGAACTTCTAAAGAGATGATGAGGAGGCACCACTGGCGGCGGATCGAGCTACCTGCTATAGTACCACCTACATCCATATAAAAGATGTAGCTCCCCCGACAAAAGGTATGTTAGCACCATTGAATAGTACTAGTATGTATAAGCAAACTTTACTCTATGTAAAATCAAGCAATACACATACATGAGGCAGTTAAGGAAACTCAAGTAAATATTGCACAGAGATACAGAGAATCACAAATGAGGTTTCCACAGTTTCTTATTTCAATTGTTCCCCTGTTGCGGCACGCAACCCTATCCCACCTTACAATCATATTCCAACCTTATTTTTTCTGTTGCAGCGTGCAACCGATCCCATCTCAGAATGACATTACACCCTTATTACTTCTGTTGCAGCGTGCAACCCGATCCCACCTTACAATTCTGTTGCGGCGTGCAACCCAATCCCACCTTACAATTACATCTAATAGCAACATCAACAATCAATTCAATCACAAGGACTTTCATCATCAAGAATATATATCCGTAAATAACCATGTGAAATCAAGGCCATAGTAATCTTTACCAAACGGTGAGTCATATACGGTATTGCCACAGTCATTTAGCTCAACTAAATCAATCTACAATTCCTTCCTATCCTTTACTACACAGCCTTTAGCACTTAGATGAAACAATTGGGTTCATTATCATTTCTTTCATTCAGTAGAACATCCTTTCATCCCAATATGTTCAAGCATTTAACGAGTTTTGCACATAATAGAGTAAGCACAAAGAATAACCTTTCACAATCTCAACACCTCAACAATCATTTCACATATGCATAAGCAAGGAACTCATACCGAATCCTCGGACACCAACAAGGTGACTATACAAAGATTATAGTTAGCCATACATACCTTGAATCGGAATCCCTTTTTAATTTTCTACCACAATTCACCGGACCTTCTAGCACCTTAAATTTAGTTCAAATGTGGCATAATTGGACTTAGAATTAGGAATAATGATCATGTCTTGAACTCGCTTGAGCATTCTATCAAACACTAGGTGTTCCTTTAGATTAAATGGCCTCTTTTTAGTGAAAGATTACTCTAACCCATTTTCTTTTACTAGAGTATGACTAGTTGGTTACATGCATGCAAGACTCCTACCCCCATCTTCATGAACTCACATAACCATGTTTCATTTTAACAAAATCTGGAAAATAAGGTTGATGGGGTGGAAGATTACCTATTGTAGTGAGGAAAATGGTGTCCCACTTGATCAATTTCAGGCCTGAGTAGTGATGGAGGAACAAATTTGATGAAGTTGGAACCCTCTCTCTCTAGAACCCACTCTCTCCTCTCTCTAATTTATCAGAAAATAAGCTTAACATGAAATGGGTAATTGTTTTAATGAACTGGGGGTCGGGTATAAAATTAAAATTTTAACAGTCCCGAAGCAGAAATGCGATCAGGAATGCGATTGCATTCCTGCTATGTGATCCACATTCCTGTCGCATAAATGGCCCTCAAGTGGGTTCATGAAAGATTACTCTAATCCATTTCTTTTTAGTGAAAGATTACTAGATTATGACTAGTTGGTTACATGCATGCAAGACTCCTACCCCCATCTTCATGAACTCACATAACCATGTTTTATTTTTAAAAAAATCTGGAAATTAAGGTTGATGAGGTGAAAGATTACCTCTTGTAGTGAGGAAAATGGTGTCCCACTTGATCAATTCCAGGCCTGAGTAGTGATGGAGGAACAAATTTGATGAAGTTGGAACCCTCTCTCTCTAGAACCCACTCTCTCCTCTCTCTAATTTATCATAAAGTAAGCTTAAAATGAAAGGGGTAAGTGTTTTAATGAACTGGGGGTCGGGTATAAAATTAGAATTTTAACAGTCCCGAAGCAGAAATGCGATCAGGAATGCGATCGCATTCCTGCTATGCGATCCACATTCCTGTCGCATAAATGGCCCTCAAGTGGGTTCATGAAAGATTACTCTAACCTATTTCTTTTTAGTGAAAGATTACTCTAACCCATTTCCTTTTACTAGATTATGACTAGTTGGTTACATGCATGCAAGACTCCTACCCCCATCTTCATGAACTCACATAACCATGTTTTATTTTAATAAAATCTGGAAATTAAGGTTGATGGGGTGGAAGATTACCTCTTGTAGTGAGGAAAATGGTGTCCCACTTGATCAATTCAAGGCCTGAGTAGTGATGGCCTGAGTAGTGATGGAGGAAAAAATTTGATGAAGTTGGAACCCTCTCTCTCTAGAACCCACTCTCTCCTCTCTCTAATTTATCAGAAAGTAAGCTTAAAATGAAAGGGGTAAGTGTTTTAATGAACTGGGGGTCGGGTATAAAATTAGAATTTCAACAGTCCCAAAGCAGAAATGCGATCAGGAATGCGATCGCATTCCTGCTATGCGATCCACATTCCTGTCGCATAAATGGCCCTCAAGTGGGCCAAAAAGAAAAGGAGATTGCCCAGGTATGCGACCACTATGCGGTCCGCATAACTCCCACCGCAAAAATCAAGGTGCAAGAATGCGACAACTGCATTCGTGAAATGCGTTCGCATTCTAGGCCGCATAGCTGTCCTCAAAATGGACAGCAAATTGTCCAAGAGTGCGAGCATTGACCTATGAGAGTAGAGTCTCGAGAGACTGAGAGGCTTGCCCGAGAGGCTTTATTATGAATGACACCGTGCCCGAGCGGATGATATTTTTCGAAACTACTGTTTTCACTCATCTTTACACTAAGCCTCAATTGAAAAATGTTGAACAAACGTTTATGCGAATTATAAAATGGAAAACTGGAGTGCTTATGAAATATTCGGAATGTAGATTCTTGACTTGAGTATGATCACTTCTACTGTTGGTTATTATATGGTTTTTACATGATCTTTAAAAATGCTCGCCACTGCACTCAAGTCTTTAGTTATGGTTGTTACTTACTGAGTTGGCGTATTCACGTTACTCTCTGCACCTTGTGTGCAGATTCAGGTACCGAGGTAGAGCGACAGTTGAGCTACCGCATTTGGAGCATTTTTCGGAGATTGCGAGGTAGCTGCTCGGCATCTGCAACCTACTCTTTCTCCTTCTTACTCTGTCATTTTACTTTACTTTTCCAGACTTATTGTAGTAGAGAATTTGTATTAGACTGTATCACTTCTTAGATGCTCATGACGGTTGACTCCAGATGTTAGGGCTGTGTTTAGATGTTCTGATCATTTTTATTGTTTGAAATGCTTAAAAGTGGAAATTATTATGAAACATAAGATAATTTATGTATCAAATGGGAACCTTATGATATTTTCAGTAAATTCTGCTAGCCTATTACCACATTAGGCGCCTTCACGACAAGTTTAGATTTGGGGTCGTGACAAGTTGGTATTAGAGCCTAGGTTACATAGGACTCACCGGTCATGAGCAGGTTTAGTAGAGTCTTGTGGATCGGTAGGAGACGTCTCTACTTATCTTCGAGAGGCTGCAGAACCCTTAGGAAATATCTCACATTCTTGAATTCTTGTCATGCGAATCCATTTATTTAGCCAAAAGCATAACTCTTTGAGTTCCTTTCATGTGTTCAAACGCGCACGTGAGCGCTTGGTATCAACTGTGCATCGACCGCTTGTGATTTCCATGAGTGAGGTGCGAGAGGTGATTTTAGCATGTTAATAATGGGCCGGTGTGCAGGACTTGAGCCCGGGTTCTGTCTGTGACTTGAGTGCTGAGATTTAGATTGTGTGAGCACATGCATTTGGGACTTATATGTTTGTTTGTATCCTTATTTGTGGGACTTTGTGTGGATGGATGACTATGTGGTGAGTTTAATTCGATGGTGAGATGTGTTCATATTGTTTGATTGTGCCAAAAAGGATTGGATGGATATGTTGCAAGAACTATTGAGGGTTGGACTTCTGTGGAGTTGGCATATGGCCTCGAGTTGTGAGTGTATCGAAAGACCTCTTATGTTATTTAGTTGTGGAGTGAAGCGAATCTTTCTATTGTGTTATAAGTTCTTGGTGATGTCTTTTGGGCAGACCATTGCCCCAGTAGCGTTCATGTATTTGATAACGGTGTATTCCAGTCGTACTAGCACTCCCTTGTTATTTGTTGGATCAAAAAGCTGAATGGTTTTGAATATTGACAAATGAACTCAGAGTTGAACCAGGTCAATCACTGGAGACATAGACATGCAGAGTTAAACACAATCAGTGATCTGAAGATATATCTCCTGATCAAAAAGGTTGCAAATTGATAGGGAGATGGATTCCTTATTCAATAAGAACAGAATCAAGATAGACGAGGATCTAGGGAGTTGAGATCAATTAGAACTTGTTCACCAAGGAAGAGTTGCATCCAAATTCTAGTATATCTCCTTTTCTACTGATCCTATATACTGTCAAGTGTTCTTATTGAACAGGTGCGCACAAACATAGAACCAAAACAAGAATTGAGAAACAAAATTACCAAAGCAATTTTGTAAGAAGTTTGTGTGAGAATTTCCTGTGCGATTCTGAAGCTACTTGAACCAGCTAGAAGAACCCGTTATATCAGTTGTCTTTTTGTCTAGTTTATTTGTAGTAGGTGATTACAAAGTGTATCTTTCAGCTTTATCTAGAAGCAATTGTAATTGGTATTGAGTATTCAAGTTAGAGTTAACTTAAAGCTTGTCGCAAATAGCTAGAGGCTAGTTTGCCACAAGGGGATTAGAGTTAGTCCTTAGGTTCACAAAAGAGTTTATTTTGTAAATATTGTTTGGCTCATTGATTTAGTGAAGAGTTTGGGAAAATCCTACCGGGAAGTAGGTCGTGGTTTTTTAACCTTTTGAGCAAGGTGTTTTCCACGTAAAATTGTTGTGTTCCTTTATTTTCTACAATTATTATTCCACAAACTCTAGAAGTTGGAACACATAGAAGAACCTGGTCCTTCTATAACTACTGCACGTAAAAATTGGTCACCACACAAATTACCCTCTTATGTGGTATTGACATAGATAAATAACAATTGGTATCAGAGCAAGTTATCCTTGAAGAGGCTAACACCTTAGGAAAATATCAAGATGAGTGCACCACCTGGAAACTGGGAAGGAAAATCAACTGCTAGGCCACCACTCTTCAATGGCCAGTACTACTCCTGGTGGAAGAACAAGATGAAGGATCACTTAATTGGAGAATACTATGAACTATGGGACATAGTCACTGACGGTCCTTTGGCCACCATGAAGAAGATTACTGAAGGAGTAAATGTGCAAAAGACAAGAGCTGACTGCACTAATGAAGACTTAAGAAAATTGGAAAAGAATTCCAAGGCCAAGAAGTGGCTCGTGTATGGACTTGGTCCAGATGAGTACAGCAGAATTCAAAGCTACACCACTGCCAAGGAAATGTGGGACACTTTGCAAGTGGCTCATGAGGGAACTGCACAAGTGAAAAGATCCAGAGGTACATTACTATATTCTCAATATGAGAATTTCTCTATGAAGGAAGGAGAGACCATCCAAGAGATGTACACTAGGTTCACTACTCTAAAAAATGAACTAAAATCTCTTGGAAGGACTATTCTTGAAGAAGACAAAGTTGAAAAAATTTTGACAAGGGTATTCGCAATCTCTTGGAAAAGTCACTGCTATTCAGGAATCCAAAAACATGGCAACCCTCAGGTTGGATGAGCTAATTGGAAATCTCAGTGCTTACGAACTTAGAAGGCAGACAATGAAGATGGATGCTCCAAAGAAGGATAAAAGTCTGGCAATTAAGAATCACTGAGGGAGCAGATCTACAGGAAGATGATATGGCCATGATCACCAAGGAATTTAGAAACTATCTCATTAGGAAAAAAGGCATCTCAAGAGGTTGAAACTACAACAAGGCAAAGGCTCCAGAAAAACCCACAAACGAGGGATGCTACAAATGTGGTAAAATTGATCATCACATCAAGAACTGTCCTCATCGATAAGTGGAATGAAAAAAGGAAAGATCTCAGCGAAGGAACCATAAGAAAGAAATGGTTCATCCTAAGAAAAACAAAATATCAACGAAAGCTATGGTTGCTGCTTGGGGAGAAAGCTCAGAGGAAGAATCAGAGGAGGAATCATGTGAAGAACAGAGGTAAGTGTAATTCATCCCAAAAACAAGATTAAGTTCCTATCTAAAGAAAAACTCTCTGAATTGTTACTTGACTTCATTGACGATTCTGAAGAAATAAATAAAGAAAAATAACAATTGTCTAAGGAGTGTGTAGTGTTAAAAGCAAAGTGTAAGAGCCTGGAGCTCAGAGTAAGTGAATCTGTAAATGAAAACACCGCCTTGAAGAACCAGGTTCATCCACTTGAAACTAAGGTCCTAGAGTTAAAATCTGAAAATTTAAAACTAAAACTAGGAACTAGCAAGAAGACAGCTGACAACTCTCAACTCATGTTAGAAGAAAATGTAGGCAGACTAAAGGACGAGTTGTATAATAAAGATGAACTGATAAGAGTGGTAAAAGAGGAACTTAGAAAGGTCAAACATGAACTGGATCGAACATGCAAATGGAATAAATCTTCTGATGCCTTGACATGGCTTCAAGAAAATCACAGTAGCAACAGAAGAGGACTTGTCTTTGGGATTCAACTGCCTAAATGGGATCCCAAAAGTAAGTACCTCACACTTCCTGAGAACAAAATCTGCACCCACTGTAGTAAGACTGGTCACTACAAAATTGAATGCAATGCAAAAGAGCAGGCCAGTCAAAGGAATAAAAGTTTTGTTCGAAAGAAAAATTGGCTGCAGATAAGATTCTGAAGAAATAAATGACACACGTTCCATTGAGAATGTTTACTTGATAGATGGCTTGAAATATAGCCTAATCAGTGTGTCACAACTGTGTCACAGAGGTAACCTGGTTGTATTCACTTCTACAAAATGTTTTGTGATCAATATCATTGACAAGATTGTTTTGCAGGGAAAAAGAGTGAATAATATCTATATCATAGACCTATCCACACTATCAGAAAATGAATTAACTTGTTTGAGTGTGCTGGACAGTGATCCCCTCCTTTGGCACAAAAGACTTGGACATGCAAGTCTAAATCAACTCAACAAACTAGTCTCCAAGGACCTAGTGATAGGCCTCCCTAACATTAATTTCAAGGAAGACAAAGTTTGTCAGGCTTGTGCAAGGGGGAATCAAGTAAGGTCCTCTTTCAAAAGCAAGAAAGTAATAAGTACCACCAGGACGTTGGAACTGGTTCATATGGATCTATGCAGTCCTATGAGAACATTAAGCAGGGGTGGTAAAAGATATGTAACGGTGCTTGTTGATGACTACTCTAGATTTACCTGGACATTGTTCCTAACATCTAAAGATGAAGCATTTGATATGCTTACTACTTTTGTTAGAAGAACCCAGAAATAGTTAGGACATCAACTTGCATCAATAAGGTCTGATCATGGCACTGAATTTAAAAATGCAAAGTTAAGTTCGGGAATGAGATTATTTTGAGATTATAAGTATTATGCTATTCAAACAAGTGATGAGTAAATTCGTGAAAGTGAGAGGGTAAGAAAATCAAAGAAAATGAGTTTCCATCAAAGTTTGACATGTTGGGATAAAATACGGCCCGAGCTAAAATACTCGATATTTATGGACTAGTGTCATACAAGGTACCATGACCATGATAATAAGGTGTATAAGGGGTGTTAAAAGTAAGTAGTATTTTAAGTAATTTGAGATATTCTTAATTATATGGATAATTGATTAAGTGTATAAGGATATTTTTGGGGCTGCCACATGGCATTAAGCCAAAACAAGTGGCACAAATTTACATGATGAGTCATAAGGCAAGAGATGCCTTGTCAACATGTATAAAACTTTTGGATAAGTACCTTGCTTGGACTCTTTATTGATAACATAACTTGGAAAATATGAATAAAGTTATGACACGCTTGCCATTTAAGATATAGTCCAGCAACTTTAAGGCATCTTTAAATGTCAAGTTGAAGATGGTCATATTCATAAAGTTCAAAGAAGCTTCAGCAACCTCATTCATAAAAATTAGATGTTAGCAACGTGATTTTGCTACAAAAATCATACGAGAGTACGTAATGTTATAGTAACGGGATTTTTCAATTCTAAAGGACTACGGTGCAATCTTTCTCAAAGAATATAAACGGATTTTCCCCTACTTCGATCCGTCGTTACATGTTTTATCGCAATCAACGTGTGTTAAAGGGATTGTCAAGAGAATAGGTCCAGGTATGTTAAGGTGATCCCTTCTTTCTTTTTGGTAGGATCCAAATAATACAAATCAAATGAGCAAAATATGCAACTTTCACAAATGACTCTTTTCGTAGAAATACTAGGGGTGTCTATAATCTTTATTCCCCATGTGAATTATGATTATATCTTCTGTTCATGGGTCTCAAAAAATTCGTATTTGATAATGTTTATCCGAAAGGCATATTAATTTTTATGACATTCCGAGAAATTTTATTAACGTATTTCTTATGCATTTATACATGTATATTGACCCATGAACAGATGGCGTTATATACGCGTATATTATATGTATATGGGATATGGGATAAGGTTACGACGTTATATACGCACCACCACCTGATCAACTGGTATACGTTGATGATTTGCCCAAAGTGGCTGAAATGATATGATGGGATGCCCTCAGAGGCTTGATGATGTTATGAAGGCATATACCTATGCATGGTATGTCATTTATATGTATATGCATGATATTATAAATATGAAATGATCTATAAAGCTATTCAGACATACATGTTGAGTCTTTTACTCTATGTTTCTCACATGTCGATTATTTATTGATTTTCATTCCTTACATACTCGGTACATTATTAGTACTGACATCCCTTTTCTAGGGGATGCTATGTTTCATGCCTGCAGGTCCCGATAGACAAGTCAAGGGTCCTCCAAGTAGGCTAACAACTTAGAGGAAGGTGTTGGTGCACTCCATTTGCTCCGGAGTTGCTTGTTTGGTCAGCATGATTTAAACATGTATTGTTTGGTATGGCCGGGCCTCTGTCCCGACCTTTATTGCAATTACGTATTCTTAGAGGCTTGTAGAATGATGTCATGTACGTAAAAGATTGCATGGCCTTGTCGACCTATGTTCAGTTTACGAGTGGTTATTTTGGTCTTATAAGCTCATATGCCTTATATTGGTATTACATGTTGTATTCTGCTTATCTCACGGTAGCCTCTCCAGCACAGTTATCTATCATAGTATGATACAAAAGGATACATTATGTTGGTACTCGGTTGAGTAAGGTATCGTGTGCCCGTCGCGGCCCATCGGTTTGGGTCGTGACAAAATGAGTTGCACAAAAAGCTAAGATGGGAACAAGATAAGGTAAGTATGCAAAGGGGAAGAAAAACCCGAAAAAGTAATTGCTTACGTTAAAGAAAGCTAAGATGGAACGAAAAGAATTATTTGATCAACGATCAAGAGTTAGTTACATTATGAACGCACTTAAGATTTGGGATTATTATCCATGATGCATATATATTGAAATTCATACAGCCGTAGATGACTCTAGTATTAGTTAAAAGAAAGAATTGATCACAGGGCCTATATAGACAAGGAATTGAATTGTTAGAAGATTGTATCATGGATTTTCCATAGCGCCCATGAAAGGCTAAAATAATAACTAATGCCACGAGCCGCAGATCAGAAGATAGCGTAAGCCTACATAAAGGTTGGTCAGACGAAGAAGAAACTAAAGAGTTACATCAACTACGTAAATCATGAGTCTGATTATTGGACCCAAAAGAATTTTAGACCTCGTGATTGAGAACACTGAAGTATCACTCTTAATATCAGAGGTACAAGAGAGATAGTACAGTAGCCATATTCTATAACGGCTATACGATAAGCCAGTTAGAAGAATACCAGCCTCATAAGAAGTCAGTATGATGCTCTCACCGGATTGTGTATGCACCAGAGGTGCAAGTATGGAAGGAAGGTCATGAAAGAGATAGAAGATGTGATGAAAATTTTTAAGGTAAGTAAGGTAAAAGGTAAACAATGTACGAGAAACTCAAATGCAGAAGGTTGTGAATAGTCCACACTTTAAGATAGAAGACCAAAAGCGCTGAGATTCAATAATCGGGAATTATAGCGGCATCTTCAGTAGATAGAAGACCAAAAGCGCTGAGATTCAGTAATCGGGAATTATAGCGGCATCTTCAGTAGCATATCTTCCAACCTATGGTTTCTAGGTACCGAGAAGTCTAGTTAAGAGAGTAAAGAAGAGTTAGAGATGATGTAATGTCTCACTTGATATTCCAGAATAACGTAAGGAAATCTATGGTGCAACAAGTTGAAGGAAGGTTGCGAGTAGTATAAATGGATATGTGTAAGTTGCAAGCTAAAGTATGGTAAAACGACAAGTTTTTCGGAAGATAGTAGTAAGGATAAGAAAGGTCAAGTGAGCCGGTGACGGGAATGGATAAGTGCTCGAGATTAAGTTCACGAAAACGAGAGAGCCGATGGTTTCTCTAACTTACAGGAAGCTCAGCATAGCCTGAATGTACTCAAAAGAGTCTAAGACTAGTAGCATTTAGAAGAGATGGAATGATGTCCTGGTAATAGAATGGGGTGTAATTTTGAATGATAAAGGATGACGTTTGGTCCTTCCATTGAGTAATTATTTGAAGAAGAAAAAAGGGGATTTCAAGAATTGTACAAGACTAAAATACCCATGTAAGTGAATCACATTAGGATGCTATGGAATACTGTTATGGAAGTATAGTATTGCCCCTAGGTGGATAAGTCTAATTATTCCAGATGTCCCCGATGAGACGTGAGCCCTAGTGGTAGTGTTACATAAGAGGTAAAGTTATTAGTGGTAGACTATGAATCAAAATTAAGGTGAATTGACAATAGATGGATAAAGTTCCAACATATGAGAGGCGATAACGACTCCATCCTTTAGATGAACAGTAATGAGGAAGCATTGAAGGACTTGGATTTATTACATCTATGATACAAAGAGAGAGAGTAACCTGAAGTTTGGTAGAAGACCTCAGTAACGGTAAATCGAAGTAAGAGTTATGGTATAGTATGACCTACTGATAACTAGGGATTTTAACCTACTAATTTCTCTTTTGGTTAGGTTTTGGATAATAAATGCGTTAAGGTATTCCCGAAAACTAACTCAAGGTGCTTACTTGCAGGTGTTGGTCAAAATGAGTCAAAGAAGACAAAACAAACTCATAAAGGAGCCAAACTTGCACAAGTCCTAAACTTTACTAGAGCACTGTTAGCGCCATTATCGTGTTGCTGCAGTGCAAGTTCTTCTGCTGAGGCAAATTACAAATGGTTGTCGCGAAATTGAGGTTCAGAGAGATGAGATTGGACTCTAGTTTGGACCGCTGACCACGTCACAAAAGCACGGCCATGAAACCATTGGCGCGACCGCGGAGGAAAGTCCGCTGAGAGCGAAATCAATGTTCCGAGAGTCTGCAACTGAGCCAAAATGAAGGAACGTAGTCCGTGAAAATTTTACAAGGCCGCGAATAAAGATCACGCGGACACGGTAGCTTTTACGCTGTCCGCGAAATCCAGCCTAGGCCAAGTCCAAATCTGAAGAGGCGCATATTATTATTTCGCTGACAGCAGAACCTTCGCAAGGGCATTTTTGTCCAGTATTTTCAGCTATGTATAAATAGATCTTTTTCACCTTTTTAGGTTATCTATGTATTAGGGAGCTCGTGAACAGCAGCACTTTTCCACTTTGAGTAATTTTAGAGTAGCTTTAGCTTATAACTTAAGATTTTGTTCTTGTAAATTAACATTTATGGCTTATATTTCATCTCCATCTTTGATTTCTTCCTTAATTATGAGTAGCTAGACCCATTAGCTAGGGTTGTGACTCAACCCTAGTGTGGATATTTAATGGGTCTTCAATTTTAGGTCTTATTTGTTTATGGGTTAGTGATATTTAGCTTGTTTCATGCTTTATGAATTGGTTGTTGCAAATACTAGTTCGTGCCTCTTTGACTAGGGCTCTTCTTGAGAAGGAGGGCCCAAGTCTAGGTAAAATAGGCTAACAAGGAATTGGGGTGAATTCAAGAGATTGATAGCCCCAATTAAAGGGTTAACCTAGAGATAGTAATACCCAACTTGAGCCAACTTCACTTGCACTGTTTGAACACCCAATTAGGCTTGAGAAAACCAATTCAGGCAAAGTCACTCAAACTACTGAGAGGTATAGAGTGAGTAATTGATTGTGAGGTTATATCACGACCCCAGATACCAAAAGTTTGTCCTAAATTCTAGATCCCATGAGATACTTGCCTAGGTGTAATTCACTTCCCTAGTGCTTTTTATCAATTGAGAAAAACCTTTACAAGAACATTGTACTTAGTTTATTTTCAACAATCAATAGCAGTAAACTAGAATACAAACAAAACCCACTCATAGTTAGAAGTGTAATTAAAAGACAACACACATATATCTATATTAGATAGGAACCCAATTCCCAACTAATTATAACTCCCTGTAGATATCGATCCCGAACTTTCGGGTAAAATCTACATCAACCCCTCCTCGCCATTATATAGTGGTGTAGGGTTGGAGCTGATCATTATTTGGCGCCGTTACCGGGGAGTTAGACGATTTTGGCTATCTATCTGACTAGTTGTATGTATTGTGTTTCTTTCCTTCTATTTTACTAACTTGTGTATTTTAATCGCTTTAGGTACAAATGGTCGATCCTCTTGGAAATGTTCTTCCGGGGAGGAGGTAGACGATAATGGTGATGATGAGGCTCATTTGGTGCCTCAAGCTCAAAGAAGAGGCCGACAGGCCAATGAAAATATTCAAGCCCCTCCCACAGCCCCTCCAAGAGAAGCTCCTCGGGTGCTTCCAAATAAAGGATATGCTAGTGCGATTGTCCCACCCCGAAGGCGGGAAATTTCCGAATTACAAATGTGATGTTGACTTTATTGGATCAGCGAGGGTACTACACAGATGCTCCCCATCAGAATGCATATAAACATCTCAAGGGATTTGTGGATACTTGTTGGGGAAGCAAACAGACAAACGCATCGGAGGATGCATTGAGACTGAGATTGTTCCCTTTTTCACTTAGAGAGAAAGCATTGGACTGGCTCAAAAGACTCCCCAACCATTCCATATCTACGTGGGATGTGTTGGCTGACAAGTTTATAGCCAAGTTTTTCTCACTTGGACATATGGCAGCTTTAAGGGATTAAATCTTAGCATTCAAACAGGGACCCAATGAACCCCTTCATAAGATTTGGGAGAGATATAGAACTATGGTCAAGGAATTCCCCAATAATGACATGACAGAAGCTATGATCCAACAGACATTTTACAGGGGCATAACACGACCAATCAGTGTGTGGTAAACTAGTTAGCTGGGAGTAATTTTATGAAGCCGACATATGTTGAAGCCTGTGACATTCTTGATGAAATGGATAACACTTCTTCAGCATGGCAAAGTCGGGAAAACGTTCCTCAAGGTGACCCGAATGTGATCAATCTTCATAAGGAACTCCAAGACCACAGACAAGTCGCTGCTGAGTTAACAACAACTATGAACTAGCTTGCCAAAGCACAGGTTCAGCAAATCCAAGGACCAAAGCAAGTAAATTCAATGGAAGGGGTCAATCTAATGGTCAACGGGAGAAGACAACGTGGCCAACAAATGCAAAGCAATAATGATCAAAATGAGAAAAGTGGAAGTGGCTACAACAATGATGATTCATATGATGAACAAAGTGAAGAAGTATTGTACGCCAACAACTACCAAGGACAACAGAGCAATGCTCCAAATCAACAATGGAGATCTCAAGGGAATAATCAGAATTGGAATAATCAAGGGCAAGGAAACTGGAACAATAACAACAACAAAAACTCAAACAACTGGGGGAACAACAATCAGGGTTGGGGTGGCAAAAACAATTGGATGGTAATAACAAAATAATTGGAGAGGAAATGTAAATCAGGGTTCGGGCTCTCAAAGGCCCCCGATGTATCAACAACCCAACAATCCACCTCCATATCAATCTCAAGGTCAAAATTTGTTAAGCAATGATATGGGACGGATCGAGAATATGTTTAAACAGATGATGGAGAGGACTGTCGGTTCTGATGCTCAAATTGCCTCCCACACTACCTCCATCCGCAATCTTGAGGTCCAAATGGGTCAAATCTCGCAAGCATTGAACACTCGCCCTAAGGGGGCACTACCTAGTGACACTGTAGTAAATCCGAAGGGGGGGAACAATAACAATATCAGTCATGCAATGCGGTAACCACAAGGAGCGGAAGAGGTGGTGAACCAAGTACCTCCAAGAAAAAGAGAGTTGTGTGTGATGATGATGTTCCTACAGTTGATGAGCAAGTGAGTAAAGAGAAATTTCATGGTGAAGTGAGAATCGATATTCATGACAACAAGGAGGAAACTCTAAATGACGTGAACCCATCTAGGAAACACGTAATAGACATACTGGAGCCGGTAGTACGAAAAGCCAAGGCTCCTTTTCCAAGGACTCCTCCAACTTATCCTCAAAGACTCGCAAAGCAAAAGAGTGAAAACCAATTCAAGAAGTTTATTGAGATGATGAAAATCTTGTCTATAAATGTGCCCTTGGTGGAAGCTCTTGAGCAAATTCTTGGATATGCCAAGTTTATGAAAGACTTGTTCACTAAGAGGAGATCTATGGAATTTGAGACCATCAAAATGACTCATCAAGTTAGTGCCATTGTGCACTCGATGGCTCCCAAGCTTGAAGATCCCGACGCATTTACAATTCCATGTACCAATGGGAGTGCGGATTTTGCAAAGGCATTGTGTGATTTGGGTGCAAGTATAAATTTTATGCCGTACTCCGTATTCAAAACTTTGGGTATTGGTCAACCATGAGAAACTTCAATGAGACTACAAATGGAAGATAAAACAATGAAGAGACCCCTTGTATTATTGATGATGTTCTTGTACGGGTCGAAAAGTTTATCTTGCCTGCTGATTTTGTGATCCTCAACTGTGAAGTCGACTATGAGGTGCCTATAATCTTGGGAAGGACTTTCCTAGAAACATGGAAGGCATTGGTGGATGTGGAAGCCGGTAATCTCACCTTTCGGGTGGCCGATGAAAAGGTTGTCTTCCACATGTGCAAGTTAACGAGGCAACCGAAGAAGATCAAGAGAAAAATACCTTCACCTGCCCGTATGGGACCTTTGCATTCTCTCAGATGTCGTTCGGATTGTGTGATGCACCCGCTATATTTCAGCGGTGCATGATGGCTATATTTACGGACATGGTGGAGGACTTCCTCGAAGTCTTTATGGATGACTTTAGTGTGGTTGGAGACTCATTTGAAGAATGTTTGAAAAATCTCGACAAGGTTCTAGCCCGATGTGAAGAGACAAAGTTTGTGCTTAATTGGGAAAATGCCACTTTATGGTCGAGGAGGGCATTGTCCTCGGCCATAAGATCTCAAAAGATGGAATCAAAGTGGACAAGGCTTATAAGTGATTTAAAAGTTACCTCCTCCGACTTCCGTCAAGGGAGTTAGAAGTTTCCTGGGGCATGTGGCGTTCTACCGTAGGTTCATCAAAGACTTTTCCAAAATGGTGAATCCCCTATGCAAGGTATTAGAGAAGAATGCAAGATTTGGTTTCAATGAAGAGTGCATGAAGGCCTTTGAGCTCTTTAAGTATAAATTAACAACCACTCCAATCATTACCGCACCAAATTGGAGCTCACCCTTTGAGATTATGTGCAACACAAGTGATGTTGCGGTAGGAGCGATCTTGGGGAAAAGGGTGAACAAAACATTTCATACGGTTTACTATGCAAGCAAAACTATGAACAATGCCCAGGTTAATTATACAGTGACGAAGAAGGAATTTAGACCTTATCTCATGGGTGCCAAAGTGATTGTTCATACCGATCACGCGGCGCTCCGTTATTTGATGTCAAAGAAGGACTCCAAAGCTAGACTAATGAGATGGGTTTTGTTGCTTCAAGAATTTGACCTCGAGATAATTGATAGCAAAGGAATTGATAATCAGGGTGCAGATCATTTGTCCCATCTAAAAGAGCAAGGGAGGCCAAAAGATGGCATTGAAATTAATGATGCTTTCCCGGATGAGCAACTCCTCTCGGTTTCTTTGAATGATATGCCTTGGTTTGAGGATGTTGCCAATTTTATTGTTACCAACATTGTCTCGTGTGAGCTCTCTTTTAACCAAAGGATAAACTCAAACGGGACAGTATGGACTACTATTGGGATGAACCCTACTTGTTCAAGATTTGCAATGATAGAGTGATTCGTAGATGTGTCCCATAGGATACTAGACGATTTTCATTCATCTCCCTACAGTGGTCATCACGGTGGGGCGAGGACTGCTTCCAAGGTTCTTACTTGTGGTTTTTATTGGCCAGTGCTATATAGAGATGCTACTAAGCTTGTCAAGAGATGTTATGAATGGCAGAGAGCTGGGGAATATCAAAGAAGGATGAAATGCACCTCACAACTATTCTTGAAGTTGACATTTTTTACGTGTGGAGCATAGACTTCATGGGCCCTTTTGTTAGTTCGTGTTGCAATACTTACATTCTTGTGGTAGTTTATTATGTTTCCAAGTGGGTCGAAGTCGCGACTTTGTCCAACAATGAAGCCCGGAGTGTAGTAGCATTCCTCAAAAAAGAACATCTTCGCACGATTTGGGACTCCTCGGGCAATTATAAGTGATGGGAGGTCTCATTTTTGCAATAGGGCATTTGACACTTTGCTTGCAAAATATGGTGTCAATCACAAGGTCTCTACTCCTTATCACCCCCAATCTAGTGGACAAGTGGAGGTTTCAAATAGGTAAATCAAAAGCATCTTGTCAAGAATTGTGAATGCCAATAGAAAGAACTGCTCAAGGAAGCTAGATGATGCGATGTGGGCTTATAGGACTGCATTTAAGACTCCAATCGGTATATCTTCGTACCGGTTGGTTTTTGATAAAGCGTGTCATTTTCCGGTTGATCTAGAACTAAAGCATTATGGGCCTTGAAGATGGTAAATCACTGGATGTTGCAGCAAATCTCTGGGTGGAAAAAATAAATGAGTAGATGAATTCCGATTTCATGCCTATTCAAGCTCATCATTGTACAAGGAGAAGATTAAATACTTGCATGATAAATATGCCCGAAACAAGGAATTCAAAGACGGTGATTTGGTCATTCTCTTCAACTCTTGGTTACGTCTGTTTTCGGGAAAGCTTAAGTCCAAATGGTGAGGTCCCTTTGAGGTAGTGCATGTAAACACCTTTAGTGCTCTTTACTTGAAGAACAAAATGGTGAATCTTTCGGGTTATTTGGCATCGTGTGAAGCATTACTTGGGAAAGTTTGATGACAGCCACGTGGTGGCCATGATAAGGTTTCAATGATAATGGTAACTTGCATCGTGCCGCGACATTAAATCAGGCACTTCTTGGGAGGGAACCCAAGTGATTTTTTTTTTCATTTTCTTCTTAGATTAGGCTCTTTTGAACTAACTGGTTGTGAGATTGATGCAGGAATTGTTGATGCAGTGCAGGACAAATACTAGAGAAATTTGGCTAACTGTATAATTAGACCGCTGGCTGCGCTAAAAATTACGCAGTCAGCGGAGGGTTTTTCATGGGGGCTAGATTCTTCAGCAGACGCGGACTTGCAAAAATCAAAAATTTAATCTCTCTGAAGTTTAGTCTGCATACGCGGTGGATTTTCCACGTCAGTGGACCTTGTTCTGCGGCCATGCTAGTTTTTCCGCTGTTAGCGATGATATCACACCTTCAGCTCTTCAAAATGTGAAAAGCGCGGGCCGCAGTGGAATTCCGCGGCCGCGCCAGGTATGTCGGTGTGGGGCCTATTATTTTAGTATAAAATAGGAGGTCCCTGCTCCTTTTACACTTTTCGTACCGTAACACTTCAAAGCTCCCTTTGCACTGTTCATTAACCCCGGTTACATCTAAACTTCATCTCATTTAGCAAGGTTAATTCCTACAAAAAATCTAAATCCTGGTATGATCAATTTCTTAGTTTTAATTTTGGTTCTTCCTCTTTTGTTTTAGTTAGTTTTACTTTTTCTTTCTAGTTAGGGTTACTATAGACCTACAACCATTAGCATGCTTAATTATTGATGAAAATTAATGGGTAATGGTTTTTTTATACCTAATGGGGTTGGGGTGACTCACTTTACTTATTAATTGCTTAAATTCCCCACTAAATGTAAACGCTAGCTCGTGATTGTTCTTCAGTACTTGTTTATTTTAAATTCCGCGGCCACGACTTAAATTTCGCGGTCAGTGGTGATATGATTTTGCTTGGTTTGACTTGGTTTGCTTTTACCCGGCCACAGTGATTTTTCCGCTGTGAGTGGCTCGCTTTACACGGTTGCGCTTGTTTTTCGCAGACAACATAATTCATATTCAGAGAAGTGTTAAGTTGGTCCACGACCGCGTCCGTTTTTACGCGGACAGTGATGAAGCCTTCGCGGCCGCGCCTAATATTCCACTCTCAGCGGTGAGTATTGTTCAGAGACTGGGTAGCCTGAATCCCAGTCTCTCACGGACGCGGCCATTTTTTCGCTGTCAGCGGTGGCCTATCCGCGACCATGCTCCTTTTTCGCTAACAACGGTCCACTGTGTTATAAGATGTTGTGATCATTTATCAGTTTCATCTAGTACATGTTTGAATGCCAATGCTAATGAGCTTTCACTAATTATATATGCAGACAATGGTTCGATCAAGAGGTGGATACAACCAGGAAGGGGAGAGTCCTCCCGGGGACGGGGGAGAGGCAAACAACAAGCTGCACCTTTAGCTCCTAAAGTCCTTATTGGGAAGAACAAACCCTACGGAGGACCACTCCTGAAACTTCGGAGACGAGTGAGTATGTCCCCTCTCGGGAGATTTCAGAGGGGGGAAGCTGGCAAGCTCAAGAGGAGGCATAATCCCAGCCCCGTCGCCTTATAGATGAATCAACTTCTATGTATGGATCTCCTGATAGCTTGAGATTTAGTGACTCTCTTCCACCCCCAGCCCCCAATGCAGCAACTCCATCCTCCACAGTTGCCCTAGTACAGATTGATAGTGATGATGATGCCCCGGACGACAGGAGGGGTGGTGACACACAGACAGGGGGATTGGTGAGATCATGGAATCCGTTGGTATGGAAAGACCGGTTCGTGAATTAGAAAGCATATCACAAGTTCAGGGAGTGGTGGCCTTAGAGGTCACTTACAATATTGGAGAGGGTGTTCATTGAGCGAGACCTTCTACCCCACAACCCAAACGTCAAGAGGCACTTCAACGAGAGAGTGGGTTGGAAGTTCTTCACCAGCAACCTGCCAGAGGCCAATGAGTTTTTGGTCAAGGAGTTCAATGCTCGCCCACATCAAAAAGGTCACATACTTGACCAAAGTCTGTAACAAGAAGATTCTATTTGATGGCAAAGCTCTCAATGACTATGTTGGGTTCAATGATTAAGATGAGTCCCTGTATCTGGAGAAGGTGGAGCTGGATGAGATATCCCTCCCTTGGATTGCATCAGTGATTGCTATTCCTGGGACCAACCCGGCTTGGTTGACACCCGGGTCCCTATCTACAAGAACACTCTGAGCTTCGAGGCAAAAGGATGGGCCACATTTGTAAGTAGCAGGATCGACCCCACTACTCATGATAGTGACATGCCGGTATCCCGGGCTATTATTGTAGGGGCTATCATGACAGGGTTCCCGATCAATGTTGGGAATATTATGGCTAGGGTGATCACCAAGGCGATCAGAAAGGATGTGATGTCATATCCCTTCCCAAACTTCCTCACTATGTACTTCAAGGATCAGGGGGTAGAGGGAAGGGATTATGACACCAAAGTGAAGCCGAAGAGGTCGTTTACCTGGTACAACCTGTAGGGTCCAGACAACCCCAAATCCAAGAGCAAGGACACCGCTTCCACTGGCCAGTTTGAAGAGCCAGGGGTGGTGGCCATAGGTTTTGAGCCATCCACTGCTAAGGGTTCATCTACTGCCATGCCACATTCTCCCTCCGGACCTTCTGCCTCCATCCCTACCTCAGTGCCTTCTTCTTCAGCACACTCTCAGACTGCTCTGAGGGTAAACCAGACATCGGTCGGCATCAACAATTGGTTGTAGGTAGCTTCATCAAAGTTATATGCCTTATCTAGTGACATAGCAACCCAGGCAACCCCAGCACAGACTCAGATGCCTCCATCATTGGAGGAAAATTTGAAGAGTCTAGTTGACAACCAAGAGAAGATTCTGGAGTCCATGGGCACTCATGAGAAGTAAATCAAGTCCTTGGGTAAACAGGTAAGGAAGATGAGGAAGAGCCATGATGACTTGAGAAGGAGGTGGCTAAGATCACTACAGCGGGTGATATCCCTCTTGATCTCCTCATAGGAGAGCCTGCCCTTGCAGCTTAGACAGCACAGCCAGCGGAACCATCATAGGTACCAGAGCAGGAGGCCATCGGTGAGCCAGTGAGGAAGGTGGTGATCCCCAAGACTGAGGATTTGGAGATCCAGTTGGAAGACCCCGAGGGAGATGAATCAGCCCAGCCACAGGACCCAGCCAAAGCCACAGCCAGGGACCCTAAGGTGGTTAGACGAGTGTGGAGAGAGCTTCCAGAAGCTCAAGATTTCTTTGACCACAACTCCAGTGTTAGTTCTGCCATTAGCTTCTGGTTCTTATACTGCGTATTGTGATGCCTCGTGGGTAGGCATTGGTTGTGTTTAGATGCAGAAAGATAAATTGATTGCGTGATAGCTATGAGTTTCGGAAGGGTATAGAGAGAGATCAGTTTAAGGCTAAGCAGGCGGGGCTATTTCCCGCGGGGTGTCCTGAGGTTGTGTGATCCTTATGTTTTTTTATAGCAAGTTCTCTTTTACCAGTAATTGATATTTGTTGCAATTTGAGTTTAGATCACTTGTGGGAGTTGGCACGACTATTGAAATGGTGAGTATGAGGTTGTAGAAGATTTGGGATGTTAAATGGTTTGAGTTATATATGAGCCTATAAAGGATTTAGTTGAATCTCACTGTGGTATGGCGGCGATGTTAGCGTATGGTCATTATGAGTTATAGGTTGTTTTGATCTATGGCTTTGAGCCAAGCGGGGGGGGGAGTATGCTAGTGATAAGTTGGTTGCATGATTATGTGATGTGTTGGGTTCGGTTCGAGGTATACTGGTGAATCAGTTGTGGCTTACAAGGGTTGAGATCAGGGATGACTCGAGTAATGGAAATTTTTGCTACCCGTTGTAATGTACTTTATGGGTAATTGGATTTTATTTTATTATTGAATAATTGAGTTGTAATTGTAAAATGGGGTAGTGTGTGCAATGTAGGAATTTTCTTGTTGCTTCGAGTATGTGTGGATTACTTCCTAGGGTGTTGGAGTGCTAATGGAGCATAGGTCGTTCGGTCCGTTTGATCAGTCTAATTGAGGTTTGAGTAGAGTGGATGACTCTCGAGAATGGTTCTGACGGATTCAAGGTTAAATATAGCAAGTGGGAATCTTCAAGGTGTGTTTTGGGCTAGAACTGAGATTATTTACGTTGGAGGGTGTCAAGACTTGTGGCATTTCTACATTATCATGGATTTTACATATTCTTATCAGGAAGGTGAAGGTAATGGCTTTAGATTCGCAGGAAGTCTATTCCAGGCTAAGTATTTTGAATGTGGCACTTTTGGGGATATTTGAGAGAGTATTCAGCGGCTTATGAGCCTCAGACGGTATGGTTTTATGCTTGGGTCTCGTGTGGTGAGTCTGAGTTGAGAATTACGGTATTATGGCAAAGAGAAGTACCAAATCGCAGGTAAGTCAAAAGGAACTTGGATAAATAGGACAACTTGGTAGTAGGTCGGATCGGCATGATAGGGACACAATATGTTCTTTGGGTGTTCATAAGGTAATGAATTTTTACAAGTGTTTCTTAGCAATGCTCTTGGGTTTTGGTGAGTTATCTATCTGTGTGGGTGACCAGAGTTGATTTAGGGTTATTGGTAGGCCAGTATGAGTTTGTGTTCTGCACCGGGTCGGAATTGTTGACTCCGAATTTCTTTTGTTGAGGGATGTACCATTCAATTGTCATTGAGTTTATTCATGTTCTGGAGTGATGTATGAGTTACCCTTCGGTGTTGCGAGGAGTTATGATCGTTGGTTATAGGCACATATGGTGCGGTTCTAATTGGGCTTATAGTGGGATTTGAGTAAGGTAAGTAATTGGGTATTGCGGATTACATATCGTTTATGTTCTTTCGGGCTCGTGTGGCATGGTATCGTCCGATTCCTCGTGGTTAGGGCAACGCACTTTGAGTACTTGATGTCGAATTGCGCAAGGTTATCGATTTTGAGCAAGGTGACTCGAAGTATTTCATGTGGACCAGCGTGTGGATGGGATCACGCATTGTAGCGGAGTTATCTGGAGGTATGATCATTGGTGTCAGATTGTGTGTTTTGATTTTTCGATGAGTGTCAGGCTCTTAGCATGGTGTTGTGACGGTAATTGTTAATGTCGGGATGGTCCTCTCGTGTGAACCTTTTATATAATTTGATTACATTGGGATGTTGCTATCACGTGCACAAGTTGCGCATGTTGTGGCTTTGAATTGTATTGATGTGTCATGTCATCAGAGTGGTCGTGTTGGATGAGAAGAGGTCATTGGACCTAGAATGAATACTGTCAGAATTAACTACAACATAGTTAGAAGGATAAATATCGGGAGTCGGCTTAGAAATCTGCTATAATTCCTGTTTGGGAAGGGGGAGTTTCTTGTCTGGTTGATCGGACGAATGGTTGCTAGTTCTACATGTTTCTTTCATCATCGGCAGTATATGAAAGTGTTAGAGCGAGGCATTTCTTGATAAGAGGGTATGTACCGATATTAGGTTGTTTTTAGCAGCTATTGTGATTAGGAGTTATCGCCATGAGTGTTTGAGTCATGCGGTATATTATGTGATTGCATCTTGGGTTATGGATATGGCTTGATACAGCGTGTTCAAACTTATTCAGTTTATAGTTGTGGAATTTTGATCTTGTAAATTATTTCAGAAGTGGAAATTTGGTTCTAAGGTTCATGCGTCAGGTTGGATTTCAAAATTTCAACGGTATTGTGCTATCAGACCTATATGGGATAGGGTTACGTGGGATCAGCCCCGGGTATGTGCGTGGTGAGGTTACGCGGCAGTTTGATGTTGTTGGAGAACAACTCTTGGCACGTTCGAAGACGAACGTATGTTTAAGTAGGGAAGGATGTAACAACCCGGCCGGTCGTTCCGAGAGTAATAGCGTTGTTTCCCCCATTTCGGCTTCATTATATGTGGTTCAGCTTCATTATGTTGTGTTAGATTGGTTGGCTCGGGTTCGGGGCGATTTTTGGAGAGAAACGAGACACTTAGTCTCTTAACTTGGTTCAATAGTTGAAAAAGTTAACTGAGAGTTGACTTATTGGTAAACGACCTTGGAATGTTGATTTCATGGCTCGAATAGCTTCGTTAAGTGATTTTTGACTTAGGAGTGTCTTCGAAATGTGGTTTTGATGTTCGATGTAGAATTAGGCTTGAATTGGCGAAAGTTTTATTTTTGGCAATTTCCGATCGGCAGTGGAAAATAGGCTATAGGGGTCGGAATGGAATTCCGGAAGTTGGAGCAGGTTCGTAGTGTCATTTTGGATATGTGTGCAAATTTTCGGGTCATTCGGACGTGTTTTGGTTGGTTTCAGCATCATTGGCGAAATTTAGAAATCTCAAAGTTCATAGGCTTGAATCCGATGTGATCTTGGTGTTTTAGCGTTGTTTTGGGTGTTTCGAAGGCTCGACTAAGTTCGAATGAGGTTGTGGGACTTGTTGGTATTTTTTTGGGGTCCCGAGGGGATCGGGGTGATTTCGGATAGCCATCGGGGGATTTAAAGTTGAAAAATTGCAGCTTAAGTTGTTGGTGCTGGTGTAACCGCACCTGCGGATAGGTGACCGCAGGTGCTAGCCTGCAAAAGCGGACCCAAGACCGCAGATGCGGATTTTGATGGGCAGGAGGAAGACCGCAGATTCAGAGCTGGGGCCGCACCTGCGGAGTCGCAGGTGCGGAAATTTGATCGCGGGTGTGGAAATTTGATCGCGAGTGCGGAAATATGCATTTAAGTAATTTTTCGCAGGTGTGACCTGGGACTGCAGGTGCGGGTCCGCAGGTGCAAGAATTTGACCGCAGGTGCGGAAATCCCTTGGCAGAACATATAAACAGGCCCCTTAGATGATTTTGGTTATTCATCCAGCATTTTTGCACGGGTTGGAAGCTTTTTGAAGGGTTTTGAAGAGGAAAATCGAAGGTTCTTCGTGGAGGTAAGACTTTTGGACTTAAAACTCGTTTATGTGTGACTCATGGACTGATTAGTGGTGAAATTTGTGGGAAATTAGTACAAAAATTGGGTAATTAGGGCTTGTAATTGGAGACCTTTAATTTGGGATTTGAGGGACCATTTGAGGTCCGATTTTGAGATTCTTGGTATGTATAGACTCGTGGGAGGATGAGGATTCTTGTGATGTGATTTTTATCAACTTCTGAGACGTGGGTCGGGGGGTCGGGTTTGGCCAATTTCGGGGTTTTTGGTATATATTGAATATTTTCGAGTGGGCTTTGTTCCATTAGAGTATTTTGATGATATGAATCTGTTTTTGAATAGATTCGGGGCGTGCTGAGGCCGAGTCGAGGGGAAAAGGCATCGCAGAGTAGATTTTCATTCGGTTTGAGGTAAGTAATGACTGTAAATCTTGTCTTGAGGGTATGGAACTCCGGACTTCATATTTTCTCACTATTTTTGACTGGCGCACATGCTGGATGACGAGTGTGTGGCGTGTACTGATTGGGGATTTGGACTTGGTCCTTCCCGTGGCTACTATTGAGTTGCGTATTTACTTTTAAATCATATGTTAAATCGTGTTTTCAGACTATTGTTATATTTGGGCTGTAAGCCATGCTTGGGGCCTTGTGCCGACTTGTTTAGACCCCTTGGGGGATTTTACTGCTATTCGTCACTGTGTTGACTTATTATTTAGACTCAGTCATATTATTTTTTACTGATTTCGAAACTCGACCTTATTTACACTATTTTGAGATATAAAATGATGTTTTTGGGTCGAGTACCCCGTTTACTAATAGCCCGAGTGGCTTTTTGAGAGTTTCTGACTGAGTGAGGCCGAGGGCCTGATTGTGAGGATACGATATTCCACGAGATGGCTTGATATTAGCGCTTGGGCTGTACGAGCCTCGCCGGAGTCTGTACACACCCCCAGTGAGCGCAGGTACCTACTGAGTGCGAGTGACGAGTGATTGGGAGGCATGTGTGACTGTGAGGTTGCCTGAGGGGCTGATTATGAGTGACTGTGAGGTTGCCCGAGGGGCTGATTATGAGTGACTGTGAGGTATGCTCGAGGGGCTGATTCTCATTGATGTTACGCCCGAGGGGCAGTTTCTTATTCATTATTTTTCCTGAGTGGCTACTTATGATTCATTTTATTTTTTTTACACTAACTTCTTGAAATTTTTTCTGAAATTGTTGGAAATTACACTTTTCAAAGGAGTTTTACTTAAATTGGCTTTATTTTAGCGTGTTGATTTAACGTATTCACTGTTGGAAAGAAAAACGGTGCTTATTGTGAAATGATGATTTGACTTTATATGTTTCTTACTGCTCAGACCTGATTTATTTTCATTACTACTGAGTTGGCGTACTCACATTACTCCCTCCACCTTGTGTGCAGATCAAGGTGCTAGGGCAGACTGAGTTGTGTATCTAATTCAGAGACTTCTCGGAGATTTTGCGAGGTATTTGCACGCGTCCTCAGCCCTGCTCTCTCCTGCTTACTATTATAGAGTTTATTTCCCAGGGTTATATATTTTCTGTACATGCTCATGACCAGTTACTCCGGGATCTGGGGGTTGTTTTTTAATATTCAATGTAGCTTTATCTGTTAAATGATTAAACGAAACCTTTATGGGTTATCAATTTAGTAATGACATAAATGAAAGATTATTTACGATTTGAGTGTGGATTTGGCTGTCCTAGTTCCATGAAAGGCGCCATCACGACTGGTTTAGATATGGGGTCATGACAGTTATACCCTGTAGTATTGTACGTTGAATTTATTGTAAGATAACTGACTTCAGTTAAAGGACAAGATTATTTGGAGATTATAAGTATTATGTTATATCCAACAAGTGACAAGTAAATTCGTGAAGGTGAGAGGGTAAGCAAATCGAAGAAAATGAATTTCGTCGAAGTTTGACATTTTGAGATAAAATATGGTCCAAGCCATAATACCCGATTTTTTATGGACTAATATCGTACAAGGTATCACCTGACCACGATAGTAAGGTGTACAAAGTATGTTAAAAGTGAGTAGTGTTTTATGTAATTCAAGATAATTCTTAATAATGTGGATAATTGAATAATTATTGGTAAATGGGGAATTAACAAACTAATTAAAGAATTATGTGGATAATTATTGGATAAGGATTTAATCCTTAGCGTGGAAGCCAACAAAGTCACAAAATGTGACTCTTAAAGTTCACATATAGATAGCATATTTAGAATAATAGTTGGTTAAGTCATCCACAAGAGTGGGCCCACAACCCTAATATTAAGAGACTTTCTCATATGCTTAGCTTATACTTATACTTGCTTGCAAATGAATGAATATCAAACCAAAGAGTTTATACGAAATCTTCAAAAAAAGTAATGAATGAAGCTCAAAAATTCGTATGAAAATGCAGCAGCGGGAAACCGCGATTTTAAGGGAGTACGGTACAATATTTCTCAAGAATATCATACGGATTTTTCCCTAATTCGAACTGCGGTTACATGTTCTTCGCAAAAGATGTGTGTTAGAGGGATTGTCAAGAGAATTGGTTAAGGTATGAACATGAACATGCATAATGCGATGATTGCCTTTCCTCCACTGGAAATAAAATGTTGAACCTCTTAATCATGCACTAAGAAAAACCTCCTTTCAAGTCGTTCACTGCGTCGACACATAGACAAGCACCCTACCACTACATAAATATTATGCGATAACAACGTCTGAAAATCATAGCAACTTGCACGTAACCTTGAAACCATCGAATATAAAATTACTAAGCTGAAATGACAGAACCTCCTTCCACTGCTTGAATGTGGTGGGACAAACACCCTTTTCCCCGTCTGTAGTACCACTGCAACTCCTTGATGCCCAATTGACATGAGAGCTGAACATCGTATAAGAATGAGCATAAAGGATATAAAGGCACAAGCCTCAAAGGAATCAAATCTCACGATGAGGAATCAAGAAGGGAAGTGCTCCTAACAGCCATGTAGCCTCCCGAAGATAAGTACAGAAGTCTCCGTACTGATCCGCAAGACTCTACTAGACTTGCTCATGACTTGTGAGACCTAAGTGAACCTAACAATGTGATACCAAGCTGTCATGACCCAAAATCCACTAAAGGTCGTGATGGCACCTAACACCACCGCCAGGCAAGCCAACCGTAAATGATTAATTTAATTACTCATTTTAGTATTTGGAATCATAATTTGTCGTTAACTAAAGAGTATGAAATAGAATTTATAGGATAAGTGATAACATTGACACAAACTACAATAATGAGCAATCTCATAAGAACCCGCTAAACCCGGTGTCACAAGTGCATGAGTATCAACTAGGAAATTTAATAAAATAAATCATCTTTCTGGGATAGAAATTAGACAGGAGAACATAAATAACTCTGATGGAAACTCTGTAGGCTGCAGATCGTAACATGGAATGCAGCACACGGTAAGTCCCTGCAACACCCACACCTCTGCGCCATGAAGACCACCAGACATATATGTACCCGCACAAAAATGTGCAGCAAGTGTAGCATGAGTACGTAAATAAACGCGTACCCAGTAAGTATCCGGCCTAACTCAAAGAAGTAGTGACGAGGGGTCGACATCGACACTTTCTAGTGGTCTGATAAGATAGTTATAATAAGAAGTAAACAGATATAGGTCAGTGTAAATAAATGAAATAAACTACTACAAATACGTAGTGCAATCCTTCTCTCAATAATAGACTCAAACTCTCGATTAGCAGTTACTTCCTCCACCGGTGTGTTTGCGCGTGTGTGTTTGTGTGTGTATGTGTATATATATAAAGGACTTCGCCAGATAGGTCATCATAATTCAAATTAGGAAAACTCCCAGGTACACTAGCTTTTTGACAAAATATACGCATGTTCCATAGAAGTATTTGATAGAAATGTCGAAGCGTATGATCCGATCCTATCATAGTCTACTATATAACCATAGATACATCTATTATATATTGGCGTGGTGAACGACCCGCTCCCATGAGAGTGTGGTACATAATTTTGCCGAGGCGAATGGCTCGATCCCATAAGATATGCGCACTGCTGAGGGTCGAACGGCACAAACCATAGATGTATCTATCACGTCGAGGAGAATGACCCTATCCCATTAGAATAAGAAGCTTTTACGGGGTTCTTGACCCCACTCATGAAAGGAAATGTGAGTTATAAGAAGCTTTGGGGAAACCTTTCGATGAGAACACATAATACGAGAAAAATTCGTAAGAGGAGTACAATTATTCCCCGGCTAATCATGAAACTCGTTAAATCTCTACAACAGAAGGTCTATCACTCTACGTCTGTCTAGCCTCAAGCAGTAACGCATAGTAAAAGAACTTACTAAAAAAGATATAACTCAAGTAGTACAGTTATAGCATGGCGTGAACCTGAGTCTACCCGGACAATACCATAAATATAGTTATGGACAGTCTCTCATCACCTTGTGCGTACATAGCCCCCACAACAAGTAACAAATATCAATTACAAGACCTAGGGGTAATTTCCCCTTCACAGAGTTAGTCAAGAGACTTACCTCGCACAGAAGTTCCATAGCCGGCTCCAAAGCCTCTCTAACACCTCAAAGTGATGCCTGTCGATCCAAAACTAGTCAAATAAGGTGCAAACCAGTCAAAATATACTCTAATACCCATAATCAATCAATTTAAACAAATTCTCAACTCCGCTCAAAAAGTCGGCAAAGCCATTCCTCGGGCCCACATGCCTGAATTCAAAAAAAATTCGAAGATAAACATTACACATAACATTTATAACTCAAATATATAATTTATTCCAAATTCCATGCCCAACCTCATGGTCTAAATTCAAAAGTACCAATTTCGAAGTTTTTGTTACGACCCGGTCAGTCGCTTTGAGAAATTAAGCCCCATTCGGTGGCATAAGGTGTTGACAAACTTCAAATTATGTGTATTGACTTGCGTGCGTGGTCGAGTTCAGGTACTGGATGATTCGGAGTCAAATCGGAAGAAGGATTCAAGTTTTGAAAGCTTAAGCGGTAAGAGTTGACCGGAATATGACTTTTGTTTGAACGCCTCCAGAATGGGTTTTGAATTATTTCAACACCTTTGTATGGTGAGTTTAGACTTAGGCGTGCGTCCGGATTTGGATTTGGATTTGGAGGTCTATACGGTAATTTGGAGCATTTCGGCGAAAGTTGGAAAAATTGAAGTTTGGAAGGTTGGGAGGTTTGACCAAGAGTTGAATTTGGTGATATCGGGGTCGAAATGCGATTCTGAGAGTTGGAACAACACCACTATGTCATTTGGGACTTGCCTAAAAAATTTGACGTCATTCCGGATTGATTTGATAGGTCTCAGTGCGAGATTTAGAAGTTGGAAGATTTGATAGTTCATAAGTTCAATTCATGGTGCGATTCGTAGTTTCAACATTGTTTGATGTGATTTGAGACCTTGAACGAGTCCTTGTTAGGTTATGGATCTTGTTGGTACGTTTGGACGGGGTCCCGGGAGCCTCGGGTGTGTGTTGGATGGGCTACGGGTCATTTCCATCTATTTTTGGACTGATGTTTTCTGTCATATGGTTTCCTTCATCATGTTCGCCTGACTTCCTCCGCGTTCGTGTAGTGTAATCTTGGAGTATGAATTATTTGTTCTCCGCATTCGCATCTCTTCTTCTACGATCACAGAAGCCTGCCATTCCCTCTTTCGTGTTCACGTCCGTCTCTTCGTGTTCGTGAAGGTTTGCCATCCCATTCTTCGCGTACTATTCCACGTGTTCACGTAGGCCAGTCGTGAGCCATTAGACTTCTTCTCCGCGTTAGCGAGCGTGTTGTCGCGTTCGCGAAGCACAGACTGAGCAGCACTCTTTTCCTTCTTCGCAATCGCGATTGATGTTCTGCGAGCGCGATGATGTTCCACGATCGCGATGCTTTGATGCCTGGGCAGCAGAATATATCTTCCAAATCAAGGTTTAGGCCATTTTTATCGTATCTTGAATTGTAGAGCTTGGTTTTCAGTGATGTTTTGTGGGTTTTCAAGCAAATCGATTGGGTAACTGTTCTTCACCTAGAATTTATTATATTCAATGATTTTATCTTTAATATTATCATTTATTTAGTGTTTTTGGGGAGGAAAATGGGAATTTTTGAAGAAAACTTTCAAAATGGAAAATGATGATTTGAGGGGAGAATTGGTATCGGAATTTAATAATTTTAATATGGTTGAACTCGTATCAGAATGGGTGTTCGAATTTTGTGAAATTTGTCGAGTTCTGAAGTGCAGGCCTAGGGGTCAATTTTTGGGTTGATTTTTAGATTTTGATGAAGATTGAGGCTTTATTGTGATGATCGATAGGTCATCTCATGTTTTGAAACCTAATTTTGTGAATCGAAGCCTTAGAAAACCGTGTTTTAGCTTTCCTCAATTTGTGTGCGCAGTCTGAGTGTTTTTCCAGAAAGCTTTTATATTGAACTGAGAAAATTAAGAGTTTTTCTCCTAAAAACTTCATTTGAGTTGATTTCGGTCAACATTTTTAGTAAACAGACTCGGATTCATGTTTTGACGGTCCCGGTGGTTCCGTAATGTGATTTGGGACTTGGGCATATGCGCGGTATCGAATTCTGAAGTCCCTAGCTCGAGATATTGGACTTTATCGAAATTTGAAAGTTAAAGGCTTAATGAATTTGAAATATTAGACCAAAGTTTGACTTTTTGGATAACGGGTCCGTATTTTGGTGCCGAAACTCGATATATGTCTAATACCACATTTATGACTTGTATGTGAAATTTGATGACAACGGAGTTGGTTTGACGTGATTCGGACGTTCGTTTGTAAGAATAGAAGTTTCAAAGTTTTCTTGCAAATTTCATTGATTTGGTGTTCAATTCCTAGTTTTAGGTGTTATTTTGGTGTTTTGATTGCACGAGCAAGTTCGTATGATTTTTTAGACTTGTGTGCATAGTTGGTTTGGAGCCCCGAGGGCTCGGGTGAGTTTCAGAGAGGCTACAGAATGAATTTGGACTTAGAATATTGTTGGTGTGCTTCAGTTCTTGTTGCAGGCCTCAGATCTCGCAATTGCGAGATCAAGCTTCACATTTGCGGCGACTGTTGAGTTCGCATTTGCAATCTACTCATCACATTTGCAAAGACTAGCTGGGGAGGCCAGTGTTCATATTTGCGAACAATTTCTCAGAATTGTGATGGGAGTTGGGAGGGGGTACTCTTCGCATTTGCGATCACTGGGTCCCATCAGCGATCCTACCTGAGTTCACATTTGCGAACTATTCTTCAAATTTGCGAAGAATGCAGAAATGTGATGTTTCTTGCATTTGCGATGAAATCTTCACATTTGTGGGCTTCGTATTTGCAAAGCCCAAGTTGCAAATGCGACATCTGCAGCTGAAGTTATAGGACTTTGACGGGATTTTTAGTTCATTTCTCTAATTTTCAAAACCTAAAACCTTAGAGGCGATTTTTCCAAGACTTTGTCTTCTCCAAATCGTCGGTAAGTGATTCTAACTTATTTCCTTTCTATCTTTCACTACCTTTCTATCTTTCAACCTAAAACCTAAGGTTTTCCATGGTGGAATTTGGGTAGAAATTAGGGATTTGGTAAATTGGGGATTTAGACCTCAAATTGAGGTCGGATTCCAAAATAAATTACATAACCGGGCTCGGGGGTGATGGGTAATCGGGTTTTGGTCCGATTTTTTGGTTTGGACCAAGCGGGCCCGAGTGTTTATTTTTGTTGACCTTTTAAAAATGGCCTAAATTGAATTCTTGCAATCGTGGGTAGTTCCTAAGGCTTAATTCGAATCGTTTGGTTGGCTGCTAGATTCTATCGGTCCGAAGGCTTGTTTGAGAGGCAAGGTTGTGGTTGAGCAGTGAGTGATCTTTGGAGCAAGGAAGTATTGTGTCTAACTTTGACTTGAGGGATTTAGGAACCCGCAGACTTATTGTTATGTGATATTCAAGTGAGCTAAGTGAGGTGACGAGTACTTATGCGCTGCCAAATTATCGGTTTTCCCTATTTTCCCCACATTTGTCTCTTTCCCCGTCTTAATTGTTACATACTCTAAGTGTGCTCACATGCCTAATTGCTACTTGTTAGACATTTTTTCTGTTACACCCCATATTATCGTGTGTACACCATAAATAAATTGATGAAAGCTCAAAAATGAGATGTTACATCCCGCATTTTTGTACGTTAAAGTTTCATCGTAAGCTAATTGACGTAAGTTCAAGAATGAGATTAGTTTGAGATTATAGGCATTATTTTATTTCAAACAAGTGATGAGTAGATAGATTCGTGAAGGTGAAAAGGTAAGCAAATCAAAGAAAATGAATTTTCGTCGATGTTTGACATTTTGGGATAAAATACGGCCCGAGTTAAAATACCCGGTATTTATGGACTAGTGTCATACAAGGTACCGCACGACCATAATAGTAAGGTGTACAAAGTCAAAAAGTGAGTAGTATTTTAAGTAATTTGAGATAATTTATAATTACGTGGATAATCGGGTAATTATTGATTTTAGTGGGAGATCAACAATTAATTAAGATGTTGGTGGTTAATTGGTTGGGAATGGATGAGCATTAACGTGGCTGCCAAAAATCACAAAATATGACTCTTAAATCATTCTTCAAGGTGGCAAAATTTGTGAGATTATGTGGCTTACTCATACAAAGTGTGGGGCCCACATCTACTCATATGAAAAGCCTCTCAAGACCACAAAATTGAGGCTTATGACTACATGCTGTCAGATGAGATTCAAGACTTCATAATAAAGACATTTACATCTTCAAAGTGACGGATAGCTTCAACAAGAAAAGTTATACAATATTGTGATCAAATTCAAATGAGAGATATATTTATCTTCATAGCAACGTAAATTGCTTCAGCAAGGCATTCATACGAGACTTATTAGCATAATAATAACGGGATTCGGCGATTCTAAGGGAGTACAGTGCAATCTTTCTCGAGAATATTATACGGACTTTTTCCTACTCCAAGTATGTTAACGTTAAGCCC
Source organism: Nicotiana paniculata (assembly GCA_005239505.1). NCBI lineage: Eukaryota > Viridiplantae > Streptophyta > Magnoliopsida > Solanales > Solanaceae > Nicotiana > Nicotiana paniculata. The sequence continues at coordinate 138,201 of ML320394.1, forward strand.
TTCCTTCATTTTGGCATGATCTAGTAACTATATGCTTTTGATAACGAAGCATAAAGAGAAGCTCATACTCCCGAATTTATATACGTAATCCTAGTCTCATAAGTTACAGTATTTTCCCTTATCGGGACTTCATATTCAATTGAGTATTGCCTTCTTCCAGTCAAGAGAGCGTATATATATATATATATATATATATATATATATATATATATATATATATATATATATATATANTCGAGCTATAATCGGTGGGTAGGCCCTTATTAAGCAACCTCTGTTCAGATGGTAAGTTATATACCAAGCCTATTGTGGCCGAGCTCCTATAAGCAATCCCAGCATGGCCCAGATAGAGATCCCGGTATGGTCGAGCGCCTATGAGCGAGCCTACTACGGCGGAGCAGTTACATGTTCCGAGCCTTATAGAGCCGAACATCTATTTTATTTACTATATTGACAGAGTTGAGTCAGTATCAACAGGTAAGTATATCTCAGGATCATCTTTGACTCCCAGTTACTTTCAGTTATTATATTATCAGTTCAGTATAGTAAATAACTCCCAGTTACTTTGTTAATCTCCCACTAAACCAATAATTAATTAATTACCCACATAATTAAGAATTATCTCAAATTACCTAAAATAGTAATCACTTTTAGGCATGTTGATTTCAAAGAAAGGTTGTGCATATTGTGAACTGATGATTTGATTTTTATGTGTTTCTTACTGCTTAGACTTGATTTATTTTCATGACTACTGAGTTGGCGTACTCACATTACTCCCTGCACTCCTACGTGTAGATACAGGTGCTGATACCGAGCGTTAGTTATCTATTTCCACGCGGAGACGGAGTCGGAACGTAGAGGTAGTTGTTCAGCGTCCGCAGTATCTCTGTTTCTCTTTCTTATTTTGTACCTAGTTCTTTGTTCCGATGTTTTGTATTATAATAGTAGAATTTTTGGTATTAACATTAGATGCTTATGACATGTTGACTCCAGATCTTTGGGATGGTATTTGGACTGTTTAACTATTTTCTTTACTTAATGGATTCAGTAATTTTATATACGTTTATGAAGTGTTGAAAATGAGTTGGGATTTTGGAAAGAAACTGTAAATATGTGATTGTTGGCTAGCCTAGTTCCACGATAGGCGCCATCACGGCCGATTTAGGATTTGGGGTCGTGAGAATGTCAAACCTAATATGGGTTAGAACGTTGTCTATGTGATTATTCACTAAGATAAGCCTTGTCCAAAGTCCGACGGGATTTCCACAATCCCAATGGACACCATCACATTATGTGCATTACTTGGAGAAAACGTGTCGGTATGTTGATCATAAATGTGTAAATAGTCAGATTCGGAGGGGGAAAGGCTACTCTATTTATTTTGCAGAAAATGAAGCACGAAGTTCCCAGGTTCGGCATGGTTCAAAACATCCCACCTTTGCTGCTTAATTGGTGGAAGAACCTCTCACCTAGTGACAAGAATCATGTGAAAAGGGTCCTTACTTATTTACCTTCCTTATTGGACATTCGGCCAAATAGGGCATTGATTGAGGTCGCCTCTATGTTTTGGGATGAAATAAGAGTTGCCTTCCGTGTTGGTGACATAGAAATGACTCCTCTCTTAGAGGAAAGAGGAGGCTTAGCTATGCTGCCATGGGATAGTCCGGGTGTATTAGTACTAGAAAAATCGCACTCCCCGCGATTTTTGAAAATGATGGGTTTCAAGGAAAATGAGGACTTACTCTGTCTAAAGAAGTCATACATCCCCTTTTAATTCCTTTATGAACGTTAAGGGAATAGCAAATCATATCGCTTCATCATGATGAAGATGCCATCACTTCCTTGGGTTGGACACACCGCCAAGTTTTTGTGTTCATTGTCTGTGTCTTGGGGTTGCTGATATTTCGATGAAAAGGGAAAGGATTCACACTCGCCTAGCCATGTTCTCTAGGAATTTAATGGAAGGAATCAATGGACAAACTTACACTATCATCCCCATGATCTTGGCCGAAATTTGCTGCGCTCTAGATCGATGCAAGCAGGGGAAGCTTTGAGGGCTGTAATCTGTTGCTGCAGGTTTGGCTATTAGAACATATTCATAGAGGTGAATATCGTCAAGAGCTTCTGAGAAAACCATTGAATAGTACATAGCCTATCATCATCCAAAGAGAATGACATTTATCCCAGATAGGTTCGCACAACCTGGAAGTGCTGTGAGTTGGGTGCGTTTCTTCAGCAATTTGACTGACGTAAACGTACATTGGATGTTCGAATGGTTCGCTAGCAGTGAGTTCATCATCAGGTCAAAAGAAACTACTCATCTAGTGCTGACGTAAACGTACATTGGATGTTCAAATGGTTCGCTAGCAGTGAGTTCATCATCAGGTCAAAAGAAACTACTCATCTAGTGCTGATCGGGTTAAGAGGAATCTATCTTTATGCTCCTATAAGGGTAATGAGGCAAACCAGAAGAAAATAGGTTATACCTCGGGTTTCCAACATGGTCCAGTACAAAGCAGATTTTAAAGGGAACATCATTCTGTTCAAGTTCTAGGCACAACACATGTGGAATCAAAAGGTCATTATAGAGAAAGATACTATTGAGCCAAACAGGTATCATGTCGGCCATGTGTACTTTATCTATCATGGCTGGTAGATGATATAGCGGGGGATGTCAAGCTAGGAATCAATTTAAAAATAGGGTTATAGATGACACTGCTGAAGCATAGGATGTTGCGCAAGTTGGTCTTCGAGTCTGAAGCAAGGCATTTGGAACAACACAAAGTGGATATGGAAGCGATCAACGAATCGAGAGAAATTGCCACTAAATCAACAGAGAGATTGGAATATTTGGAGCAAGGGCTAATGGAACTTGAGGGAAAGATGAGAAAGAGGCTCTCGGATTGTCAGAACGCGGAAGGCAATGCAGGAGGGCATCTAGCAAGGGCTTACCTACTATTGGATATGCGCGACTTGGGGAACTTGATTGATGGATCCAAGAACGCCAATCATGGAGAAGGTCCTTCTGGGGCCAAGTAGATTAGGAAACAATGTCTTTATTGCTTTTTATATTCGTTTAGATTTTGATTGTAATAAGACAGATTTCTTATAATTGTCGTTTTAGTAAAGATTTCACTCATCTTCGCATTAATGACATGACGTAATTATTGGCATCAGTATTCTCAAAGTCTATGTGTCGCTTAGGCCTACCTCGGGCACAATGAGGCCCCTCAAATTAGGACGCAAATTTATTACATGTTCAATATCGCAAACATTCTTTTAATACTAGTACCTTACAGACTTGGTTACCTTTTTTTTTTCTTTTGTTTATTCCCATTTCCCAAAGTTGGTTCGTGCATACTGGCATCGTCAACATATCACACCAGATCTAGAGGTCCTCCACCTCCTCCTCCACCAAGTGATCCCAAGAACAAAGGAAAAGCAAAAATGGATGACATGATGGTATTAGAAAAGACAATGCTACCCATGCAGAGAACGTCGAGACTTCAGACGGTCGGAGTACTCCAGCACAGAATGATTTGGTCCTACGACTGGAACATAAAATATTGGAGCTACAAGGGGAGCTTGACCATGTCCGGAACTTGGCAAACCTTTCCCTCACCCTAAACGTCCCCGACATTAACCAACAAAACACAAACGCCCAAAATCTGGCACCTCCACAAAACACATAAAATGAAAATCCGCAAAATCCTCTCAGGCCTCATCAACACGCCACACCTCCTCAAAACCATAATCCTCCACCAGTACCTACTCCATAATACCATTACAATCCGACTCAATATCCACAAACCACCACTTACCACACTCAAAACGCACCACAGCCTACCCCTGGTCCTCAAAACTCAACCAATGACCACCATTATGCTCAGATTCCCATCAAAGCAATCCCATATATGTGGAAACTTTAACCCATACCCCCACAACAGACCATGTACATAATACCATCAAAGCAATCCCATATATGTGGAAACTTTACCCCATACCCAACAACAGACCCTATACATACCCGAATCCACCGAGAAGGACCTGATTATCAAGAACATGGTGGAAGAACTCAAGAAACTTACTGGAAAAGTTCAAAGTGTCGAAGGTGGCAAAGGCATTGAGGGTTTGAATTATGAGGATTTGTGTATTCAACGAGATGTAGAACTGTCGGAAGGTTACAAACCTCCTAAGTTCAAAATGTTCGATGGAACTAGTGATCTGAAGGTGCATTTGAGAATGTATTGTGACAAGCTTGTGGGGGTTGTCAAGGATGAACGAATCCGTGTGAAGTTGTTCATAAGGAGTCTCACTAGAGACGCCTTATCTTGGTACATCAGTCAAAACCCAAAGACGTGGGTTAATTGGGTGAGCATGGCATCAGATTTCATGGATTGGTTCAAGTTTAACATAGACGTTTTCTACATTCAGAATCTCAAGAGGAAACCAACAGAGACATTCCGTGAGTATGCTACTCGGTGGAGGTCTGAAGCCGCTAAAGTAAGTCTGGCACTGGAAGAAGAACAAATGAATAAGTTCTTCGTCAGAGCTCAGGATACACAATACTACGAAAGATTGATGGTTATTGAAAACCATAAATATTCTAACATCATCAAGTTGGGAGAAGGAATAGAAGAAGGATCAAAAGTGGAATGGTGATAAACTTTGAAGCACTCCAAGGCACAAATAAAGTTTGCAGTCAGGAGGTATCTCCCAGAAGAAAGAAGTAGGTGCAGTAATAGTAGCCCAAGGTCCAAAGTTTCCTCTTACATACCAAAAACCCCCACTCACATATCATCCTTCACCTCCCAGATATCAACACCTGCCGCAACCTACCACACTTATAACACCCAACCAACATATTACCACTCACCACCAGCCCACCAAAACTACCAAAAACCAAGATCAAATTTCGACCGCAAACCACCCAGTCAATACACCCCAATTGCTGAACCCATATACCAACTGTACGAAGGCTAAAGGCTGATGGTTATGTCACTCCCATTCCTGCTGTTTCTATGGAAAACTCTTCCTAATGGATTAGCCCAAATAAGACATGTGCCTGTCACTCGGGCATGAAGGGTCATATTATTGATGAGTGTCTTACTTTAATGGATAAGATTCAGACACTAATTGACATTAAAGTAATAGGTTTGTGTTCTTAAACTCGTTTTCTTCATTTTCCATTAACACCCATTAGATTTCTAGGCCTAAATCTTGTTCATGAAGGATAGAAATTAGGGATTTTACAAATTTTGAAATTTAGACCTCGATTTGGGGTCGGATTCCGAAACTAATTATATATTCGGGCTCGTGGGTGTATGGGTGATCGGGTTTTGGTCCGAACCTCGTGTTTTGACCGAGCGGGTCTGGGGTCGATTTTTGACCTTTTGGGAAGAATGATAGAAAACTCATAATTAAGCATTGGGGTTGAATTATTTAGCATTTATTGATATTGTTAAGCTAATTATGTCTAGATACAATCGAATTGGAGGCGAATTCTAAAGGAAAAGCGGTAATTGAGGCTTGAGTTTGGTCGTGGAATTCGAGTTAAGTGTTTGGCTTAACCTTAACTTGAGAGAATAGGTATTGTGTATTATTTGGTACGTGTTAGTATAATGTGCAACGTCTAGGTGTGGTGACGGGTATCTATACGTTGGTGTCAAGCATGCCGTGAGTCGAATATTGTGATTTATGTGATTTTTCACTAAGCATAACTTGAGTTTAATTTGACAATTATCTATGTTGGTGGTGTTTTCCTTGGTATTGATCATTGTTGAGTATTGGTTCAAGTTGAGAATTACTACGTGAAATTGAGTAACTAGGTGGATTGGTTATAGTTGTTTCTCCCTTGCCGGGATGATATTGATTCTACTGTTAACTCCCTTGTCGGGTCGTTATGGCTTTATTATTGTTGATTTCCTTGTCGGATTGTTGTTAAATTGATTTGTTTGGGTGAGGAAGAGTGAAAAGCACGAAGGGTGATGACGTGCATTCTATTAATTATTTGGTGAGTATGAGAGTAAGAGCACGAAGGGTGATGCCGTGCCATATTATGATATTAAAAGCACGAAGGGTGATGCCGTGCCGTTTCTGTTGATTTATTGTGAGGATGAGAGTAAAACCACGAAGGGTGATGCCGTGCCATATTATGATATTAAAAGCACGAAGGGTGATGCCGTGCCGTTTCTGTTGATTTATTGTGAGGATGAGAGTAAAAGCAAGAAGGGTGATGTCGTGCATTCTATTTATTATTTGGTGAGGATGAGAGTAAAACCACGAAGGGTGATGCCGTGAATTCTATTTATTAATTGGTGGTGATGAGAGTAAAAGCACGAAGGGTGATACTGTGCACTTGTTTTTGTGTAGTTACTTCTGTTTTTTAAATTGATATCTAATTTGTTGCCTTACTTCTTATATCCATTATTTGATATTTCCTCCCCTCAACATGTTTCCCTTTCTTTGTATTTAGCTACTTATTTCTTGTTGTTATTATTTTCTCCGTATATGATTAAACTGCACAGGTTTAGTTGGTTGTCATGTCCTAGCCTCGTCACTACTTCTCCGAAGTTAAGCTCGATACTTACTCAATACATGGGGTCGGTTGTACTAATGCTACACTCTGCACTTTTGTGAAGATCCCGGTACAGGACCCTACGGCCCTTAGAGTGAGGAGGCTGCCTTCAATTCACTTGGAGATTTCGAGGTAGTCCTGCAGGCGTCCGCAGGCCTTGGCGTCCCCTCCTACTTTATTTCCACTTCGTTCCTCCTTATTCTGAGACAGATGTATTTATTTTGTTCAGACCTTTATATGTAGTATTCTTAGACAGTCCGTGAAGTTGTGACACCAAATTCTGGGTTTAGTATTATCAATTTCGTAATGGCACATAATCAAGTTGTTACACTTTGTTTTATTTCGCACTTTTATTTCCGTTGATTTGTACATCACCTATTATCCGTTAAAAATAAATGAAAAAGGAAAATAAAAATTAATGTTGGCTTGCCTAGCGGGTGTAATGTTAGGCGCCTTCGCGGTACCGATGGTGGAAAATTCGGGTCGTGACAATTTAGGTCAAAAATATTGATTTTTTTGTCAAATAAGATTTATATTACATTTGTGTATTCTATAAAAAGATAAGCTAAGACAAAAGTTTACTTGCAAATTTAGATAACCTACATACTAAGCCTAATACCGTCATATGCATATTGATATGGTATTTTGAGTGGGGTATTTTTGTAAAAAGCTGTAAAATTATGATTTTATATAGTTATTAATATTACTACTTTCGAATATGCTTTAAATTTTTCGCATATATAATATGAGAAAGTTTACGAGATTTTCTTTATTATAAAGATAGAAATTATTTTTTCACAAGAAAAGAAGGTTATCTTTCTACAATTATAAGAATTAAGCGTACGAAAATGTGTACTTTTTATATGAGATTAGGAAAATTAAAAGTTGAAAAAATATATGTATTTTTACATGGATGTTTTAATGAAATAATAGTGTATGAATTTATTTTATATGGTACCACATGACCATAATAGTACGGTGTATAGAGTGTATTAAAAATAAGTAGAATTTAATTTGAGATAATTCTTAATTATGCGGGTAATTGGTAATTGTCTAAAAACAATTTGGATAAGAACATCACATGACATAATTTGGCTTAGGAAAAATATGACTCATGCCTTCATTAGAATAGGTATCAACGAGAGAGAGTAGTGGTGTCACAAAAATTAGCTTTCCTGAATTTTTTATGTAAACACTGTCGACACCTCTCGACCATAGATATATAGAGGCTATGATTCCATTCCAAATTTTGGGTACGATAGTTTCATCGGAGTCATTCATAAGGATTTGGGGCTTAGAACGTTATATATCTGGTGAACTCTTCAGATAATCTTAATTACCAACTATCCTCTGAGAACAAGTAAAGAAGAAGAAAAGTGGCAATCTGCAGAGGAGCAAAAATTGAATGAAAGAAGGCTATTAAGCCATGTTTGGCCCCTTGGAGTAAGTTGTGAATAGATGTTTATAAATCCTTTGATCAAAAAGTACCTGATGATCCTGTATAACTCCATCTTTAGTAGTACTACTATTGACTAGATTCTTTCATATTGCTGGATATGTACTACACTCAAATATCTCTGGAAGAGCCTACAAGTTATTTAGATTCATAGAGAATCCATCATTGGACTTTTGTTAATCCAATTAATACTAATCCAAATCACGTAGCCTATTTAGCTGTCTTCCTATGAAAATCAACTTTTAGAGCACATCAAGCACGTTTAACTTATGACATTTTAAAACACGATCCGATGTATGATTTACCTACAATCATCTTGCTTAGAAAGTCGAATTTTTGGAAATTTGGACTGGTAGTGAAAATTTTGATATCGGGGTCGGACTTCGATTCCAAAAGTCGGAGTAGGTCCGCAATGTTGAATATGACTCATGTACAAGACCAACTGATCACTCCTTGCCCGTGTAGATTTTGTCTGAAGAATATCATACGGATTTTTTCCTTCTCCAGGTATGTTAAGGCTAAGCCCTTCTTTCATTTTGGCATGATCTCGTAATTACACGAGTTTGATAACGAGGCATAAAGAAAAATCCATATCTCAGAATTTACGTATATTTTTCTAGTTTTGTAAGTTACAGTATTCTCCTTATCGGGATTCTTATTCAATTGAGTATTTTCTTCTTCCAGTAAAGAGAGCATAGAATCTATATATATTGTATTACAGTATTTTCATTACCCTCGAGCTATAATCGATGGCAGGCCCCTATTGGGCAACCTCTAATCGGATGGTAAGTTATATACATGGCCTACTGTGGTCGAGCGCCTATGAGGGAGCCTAGTTGGTCGAGATACAGAGCCTAGTATGGCCGAGCTCCTATGAGTGAGCCTACTACGGCAGAGCAGTTATATATATATACCGAGCCTTATAGGACCAGACAACTATTTTACTTACTATATTGAGAGAGTTGAGTCAGTATCAACAAGTGAGCATATCTTCATATTATCTTTGACTTCCAGTTACTTTCAGTTACTATATTATCAATTCAGTTTCAGCTTTCAGTATATTGCCTTACATACTCCGTACATTATTCGTACTGATATCCTTTTGTTGGGGACACTGCATTCATGCCTGCGGGTATAGATAATCAGATTGACGAGCCTTCATAGTAGAGGAGGTTTTGCATTCAGCGAAGGATCGGTAAGACTCCACCTCATTCGGAGTGTAACCGAGTCTATGATTCATTGTGCCAGGGTTTTGCTATAGACGTATGGGTAAGACAGTGCCCTGTCCTGTTTGATGTTAAATAATCTTAGAGGCATTATAGACAGAGGTTCAGTTTGTATAGTATGTCAGAGGCCTTGACGACTCATATGTATTCATGTTTTAAGAACGATAGTTTATCGATACAGTGTTGCCCACTTACCGTTGTACATTATGAGTCGTGGCCATGTGGTCCCATGATAGTTACAAAAGGATTGAGTTCAGCTAACTCAGCCTATGCATGTTCTAGATTTGGTTGAACGATCATGGGTTACAGAGTGGTTCGCTTGGGCCAGTTAGGCACAGGGTACCAGCCACGCCTCCCAAGGTTTTGGGCGTGACAAAGTGGTATCACAGCGGGTCGTGTCCTAGGGAGTCTACAATGCCGTGCCTAGTAGAGTCTCACTTATGGGTGTGTTGCGTGCCACATTTTTTATAATTTAGAGGCTATAGGGAATTTAGGAAATATTACCCTTCTTCTATTTCCAGATCGTGCCATAGAGCTAAGTCGTAAGAAGTCAGGTTAAACTTTCCACCGAATTTTGTATGCACTAGAGGTGCTATCACAATAGAGCTTTAAGGCCTAGATGTTATTTCTACTTATGCGGAAGGGAAGTTACAAAAGAAACAGAATATACGATATGAGATTGAAAAGTAAGTAAGGTAAATGTGAAGAAGATACGAGGTACTCAAGTACAAAAGGTTGTGTATAATCGATACTTCAGATATAATATGGGTTTTAGTTTAGTACACAAAGGAGACCCTTGAGAAATCTCAAAGAGTTAACATTCGAGGACGAATGTTTTAAAGGGGTCAAGGATGTTACATTACGTAATTTAATATTAGAATTAGTCATAGTAATCCATATGAGTTAGAAGGGATTAAGACCATTCATGAGATTAGAGGATTTGCGACTATGTTATTGTAAGACCCCGTAAGTTTCAACTTTGGAATTACCAGTTCGCTAATAGCTTTGAGAATCGTTCATTTACTTTTGGGCTATAGCTTCTACTCTCATCAAAATGACATACGTATTGATACCATTAATTGATTGAAATGCAAATATGCTCTTTTTAGTGAAGAAAAAATTAGCTTTGTACTAGACGCTGGCCATTGCAGCTGTCATTATTCACATGCGAAAAATATTAGATATCTTTTAATATTGTATTCATAATTGCACTGTCTGCACGACGTATACACTTAGATTGCAGACATATTTAGGTCAAAAATATTGCTTTCTTTGTCAAATAAGATTTATATTACATTTGTGTATTCTATAAAAAGATAAGCTAAGACAATATCATGTAGAAAATAAAGTTTACTTGCAAATTTAGATAACCTACATACTAAGCCTAATACCGTCATATGCATATTGATATGGTATTTTGAGTGGGGTATTTTTGTAAAAAGCTGTAAAATTATGATTTTACATAGTTATTAATATTACTACTTTCGAATATGCTTTAAATTTTACGCATATATAATATGAGAAAGTTTACGAGATTTTCTTTATTATAAAGATAGAAATTATTTTCTCACAAGAAAAGAAGGTTATCTTTCTACAATTATAAGAATTAAGCGTATGAAAATTTGTAATTTTTATATGAGATTAGGAAAATTAAAAGTTGAGAAAATATATGTATTTTCAGATGGATGTTTTAATGAAATAATAGTATATGAATTTCTTTTATATGGTACCACATGACCGTAATAGTACGGTGTATGGAGTGTATTAAAAATAAGTAGCATTTTAAGTAATTTGAGATAATTCTTAATTATGCGGGTAATTGGTAATTGTCTAAAAAAAATTTGGATAAGAACATCACGTGGCATAGTTTGGCTTAGGAAAAATATGACTCGTGCCTTCATTAAAATAGGAGGCAATGAGAGGGAGTAGTGGTGTCACAAAAACTAGCTTTCCTGAATTTTTGATGTAAACACTGTCGGCACCTCTCGACCATAGATATATAGAAGCTATGATTCCATTCCAAATTTTGGGTACGATAGTTTCATCGGAGTCATTCTGTCACGACCCCAAAACCACCCCGGCCGTGATGGCGCCTATTGTGGTACTAGGCCAGCCAACTCAATACTTAAAGATAAGGCAACCTTTTCATTTTTTATTTATTTAATACCGATATTGTCATAAAATTTCATTTTTAACATTTCAAACAAATAAAGATAGATAAACATTTCCACTCTGTCCCAAAACCCGGAGTCACCAGTCATGAGCATCTAAAGAATACAAGTTTGATACACTATCTCTAATACAATATAATCCTGAGTATGCAAGTACCAAAGAAGTAAGAAGGAGAAGGAAGGGCTGGGACGCGTGCAGCTACCTCGCAATCTCGTGAGTCTCTGGGACAATAAATCAACTCTTAATCAGCCCTAGCACCTGAATCTGCACACAAGGTGCAGGGGGTAATGTGAGTACGCCAACTCGGTAATAATGAAAGTAAATAATGTCTGAGAACTACGAAACACATAAAACAAATTATTAATCCATAGTAAATACAGTTTTTCTTTCGAAACTCATAGGTACGACAGTTTGTAGCACTTGAAAGTCGATTTCAGTAAAATTCCCTATAAAAATGTACCTTCGAACAGTTTCCATAGAAATCAAGATAATTTAGTGTAGAAATGATAGAAATCATAAATAGCCTCTCGGGCAAAAATATGTATCATAAATCACCCCTCGGGTCAGGATCAGTCACTCAGCGTGCCTCACAATCACTCGTAATCAGCCCCTCGGGCAACCTCACAACCACTCATGCCTCCCAAACACTCGTCACTCGGCACTCGACATTCACACTCAGTAGGTACCTGCGCTCACTGGGGGTGTGCACAGACTCCGGCGGGGCTCCTTTAGCCCATGCGCTATGGCATCAATCACTCTGGCACTCGGCCTATCAATAACATGTTGCGGCGTGCAGCCCGATCCCATATCATATCCTCACAAATCAGGCCCTCGGCCTCACTCAGTTATCATAAACAGTATAACATGCTGAGGTGCGCAACCCGATCGCATAATATCCTCACAACATAAGTCCTCGGCCTCACTTAGTCAGATTCCTCTCAAAAAGCCACTCGGGCTATCAGTAAAACGGGGTACTCGACCCAAAATATTATTTTATAACTCAAAATAGTGTAAATAAGACAGAGTTTCGAAATCAATTGAACATAATATGACTGAGTGTAAATCATAAGTCAACATAGTGAGGAATAGTAGTAAAAAGCCCCCAAGGGGTCCAAACACTTGGCACGAGGTCCAAATACGACATTCCGCCCAAAACATAATAATAATCTTTGAAACATGAAATATCATATGATTTATAATCAAATACGCAACTGAATAGGCTCCACGGGACGGACCAAGTCACAATCCCCCAACCGTGTACGCCACACACTCGCCATCTAGCATGTGCGTCACTCCAAAACAGTGATACAATGTGAAGTGCGGGGTTTCAAACGTTCAGGACAAGAGTTACAGTCATTACTTACCTCAAACCGGACAAAAATCTACTCGGCCTCAGGACAAGAGTTACAGTCATTACTTACCTCAAACCGGACAATTCCCTCTTTCCGCACCTGCGTCCAAACAGCTGCACCTGCGCGCTCGCAGGTGCAGTAACATCTCCGCATTTGCGATGCACCTCAACTAGCCCAAATGCTGCACCTGCGGTGGCTAATCCGCACCTGCGGCCACCAGTTCGCATCTGCGGAAATCACAGAACAGAAATACACCAGCACACTCGAATGCAAAAAACTCATCCGTCAACCATCTGAACTCATCCCAAGGCCCTCGAGACCTCAACCATAAATGATTACCCGAACTTATTCGAACCCTTGAAACACCCAAAACAACATCAAAACACCAAATAGATCCATAATTCTAAACTTCCGAAATTCGCCAACGATGCCGAAACCACTCAAACCACGCCCGAATATCCTGAAATTTTGCACACACATCCCAAATGACAGTACGAACCTATCCTAACTTCCGAAATTCCATTTCGACCCCGATAGCTAATTTTCCACTGCCGACCAAAAATTACCAAAATCCAATTTTGCTAATTCAAGCCTAAATCTACTCTAGACCTCAGAATGACATTCTGAACACACTCCTAAGTCCCAAATCAACTAATGAAGCTATCCGAGCCACAAAAACCACATTACGAGATCATACACCTATAAGTCAACTTCTGGTTGACTTTTCCAACTATTGAACCAAGTTAAGAGACTAAGTGTCTCATTTATTCTCCAAAATTGCTCCGAACCTGAGCCAACCCACCTAACACAACATAATAAAGTTGATAATGAAGCAGGAATGGGGGAAATGGGGCAAAAACTCTCGGAACGACCGATCGGGTCGTTACACATTCATAAGGATTTGGGGCTTAAAACATTATATATCTGGTGAACTCTTCAGATAATCTTAATTACCAACTTATCCTCTAAGAACAAGTAAAGAAGAAGAAAAGTTGCAATCTGCAGAGGAGCAGAAATTTAATGAAAGAAGGCTACTACGCCATGTTTGGCCTCTTGGAATTAGTTGTGAATAGATGCTTATAAATCCTTTGATCAAAAAGTACCTGATGGTCCTGTATAACTCCATCTTTAGTAGTACTACTATTGACTAGATTCTTTCATATTGCTAGGTATGTATTACACTCAAATATCTCTGGAAGAGCCTACAAGATATTCAAATTCATAGAGAATCCATCATTGGACTTTTGTTAATCTAATTAATACCAATCCAAATCACGTAGCCTATTTAGTTGTCTTCATATGCCTTCTTTATATCAACTTTTAGAGCACATCCAAGCGCGCTTAACTTATGACAATTTAAAACTCAATCTGATGTATGATTTACCTACAATCTTGTTGCTTAGAAAGTCGAATTTTTGGAAATTAGGACTGGTAGTGGAAATTTTGATATAGGGGTCGAATTTCGATTTCGGAAGTTGGAGTAGGTCCGTAATATTAAATATGACTCATGTGCAAGAATTAGTAAAGGTGCCCTGCGCGAAACTAACTCTTCTAAAACCTGAAATGGGGAAGGAGAAAGAAAGGAAGGACTAGCTATTCGATTGATTTACTTTTTATTACCCCGTCTGCTCTCTTGTTCATATATTGGTTTTTAGATTTGATTCCTCGTATTATATATATATATTGATAGAGTTGAGTCAGTATCAGCAGGTGAGCATATCTTCATATTATCTTTGACTTCTAGTTAATTTCAGTTATTATATTATCAGTTCAGTTTCAGCTTTCAGTATTGCCTTACATACTCAGTACGTTATCCGTACTAACGTCCTTTTGTCGGGACACTGCATTCATGCATGCAAGTATAGATAATCAGATTGACGAGCCCTCATAGTAGACGAGTTTGCATTCAGCGAAGGATCGGTAAGACTCCACCTCATTCAGAGTGCAGCCGAGTCTATGATTCATTGTGTCAGGGTTTTGCTATAGACATATGGTCAAGCTGGTGCCTTGTCCTGTTTGATGTTAAATAATCTTAGAGGCTTTGTAGACAGAGATTCAGTTTTTACAGTATGTCAGAGGCCATGACGGCTCATATATATTCATATTTTAAGAATGATAGTTTATAGATACAGTGTTGCCCACTTATAGTTGTACATTATGAGTTGTGGCCATGTGGGACCATGATAGTTACAAAAGGACTAAGTTCAGCTAACTCGACCTATGTATGTTCTAGTTTTGGTCGAACGATCATGGGTTATAGAGTAGTGCGCTTAGGCCAGTTAGGCACCGGGTGCCAGCCACGCCTCCCAAGGTTTTTGGGCGTGACATTTGCGTCTGCACGGGAGCTTATGTTGACACGCAGAGCGTTGCGCAAGCCTTCATCGATGGGGATTTGCACAGGTGCCCCCTCAGGGTTTTGTTGTGGTACACCGGTACCTGAAGTAGCTGCGTCGTTCTCTCCGTGATCTTTAGGGCCGTTGTTTTCGTGTGCGTTCGCTGAGTTAGACATTTTTCTTTTGACCTGACATTGAAGATCCCTGGACAAGAAAAAGTGTAAAAATAACTTGTGTTTTTAGAAAACCAGCACCAAAACAATCACTATTATTTTTAGCCCCACTGCAAAACTGTTTACCTTGAAAATGGTAATTACAATTATATTTGATTATGTGGTTCTAAAAATACGTGATCTAGTTTAACACCGGTTGATTAGTCAGTAGATGCTGGATGTGAAGCGAGGAAACAAAATAAGAGCAAAAGGAAGCAAGATTATGCAAACCGAGCAGCAGAGAGATCGGTCTCGAGGGTGGTCGGTAAGAGCCTCGAGGTCGAGCTTTAGAAGCTTGATAGTAAGGCTATCGATAACGATATAACAATGCTGAAAACCTCAAGGGTAGCCTATAAGATCAATAACAAGTAATAAATGAAGAATAACTCAAGAACACAATAAATGAGAAACAATAAATTAATGAAGCAATTGTAGAGAATATTTTTAGTTAAAGAGCAGAGGATGTTCTTGTTCTTGTATATTGAGTATCATGTGTCTTACAAAGTGACAAGGGTCCCCTTTATATATGAGGGGGAATCCCAACATAGTACATGTGTGATTAATGCAAAGAGATATGGCTGGTACAGCTATTTAATGCAACAGTACGGGCTTGTACTATTTTGTGTACTTTGTCAGCTTTAACCACGTGCCTTCTGGAACTTCTCGCTTTGCCATAACACTCTTCGATGTTTGCCCTGCCCCGAGGTATATCGACCCCTCAGAATACTTCCTCGAGGGGTGCACCTCGTTGATAAGTTCGGACCCTGCTTAGATACAGTCGAGGTCGAGGCTCGGAATGCTAAAGAAGCTCGAAAATCGACCTTGCCTGATTCCCCCGTATACAGATACACTATTCCTCGTAAAGCCAAAGTGATAGTTAATGGTTCGACCATTGCAAGAGATCCAGAAAGTTGGGACGATCTTGAAATTTTTTTGTCCGAGAGATTTGAAAACAGTTATGTGGATTTCAGTGGAAATCAATACCAATTTATTCCATTTGGTGCAGGAAGCACAATTGCTTTACCACTTTGATTGGAAACTTCCTTATGGACCAGAGGATCTAGATATGACTGAAACCTGTGGAATATCTGCAACTAGGAAAAATCATCTTTACTTGATTGCCATTCCACATGATTTGTCACAATATTGACACAAACTATCATTAGCATAGTTTTATAATGCGTTGTTACCTTTTTAGACTCTGCCAAATCCCATTTCATCATTCTAAAAAGTGTTTCCCCTGGGAAAATTAACAAATCCTATTTCATCTTTCTAAGTGCAGAAGAGTGATGGTGGAGGGCTGTTGATGATTGATCTTGGTTAGAATTACGCAGTGTTAAAGAAGTAAGTTGGGGCTGTCAGGTGTTGTCTTAATTTTTGTAGCATATTTGATTTTCCTATCTCTTGAAGATAAGGGCAATATGTTTATCATAATTGGATTTTTTTTTCTAGAAAGAAATTATAAATCTCTCGTATTTGACTAGTCCCTTTTCTTATATGAAAATGTTGGGACTTCTATGAATTGAGAATTGTTCCTTCTCATTCAGCAGCATCCACAATGTAGTCATTCGTGATTCGCAAAGCTAGTTCTTGTTGGTATTACTATGTTCAAATTCAGAAAAAATCAGAGAAGAAAGGAAACGTTAGTTCATAAACAAATCGTAAAATAATTCCGAGCCCACTGAATTCACAGTGATCCTTAAGGAATTTAATCCCCTCATTGTTGCCCAAGGTATACAAATTAATTCCTCCCAGGATAGAACGGAATAACTATTCTATGATAGCGGCACTTCAAATCACAGAACATCAACAAACTCAACAAATAGAGCAACTAATGTTTATTTAGAAAATAATGCAACAAAGTAGAAAAGAGAGGAGATGATTTCAGAATTTTCATATCTGAAAAATGAGGTCAAGCCTCTAAAGTTACAGACAATGAAAGGATAAGATGAAGAGGTGCAATCCAAGAGGTACCTCTTCCATTTTCCATTCACACCCCTTAATAAAAAGGCAACAATCCCCCACATAAATGGGGAATGGACATATGTGGAAATACATGCATGAAAATACTGTGTGATTTAAAATTAAGGATTAGTCGCATCTGGATAAGTAGGTTTCCCTTTGAACTTTCCGTAGTAAACTTATGTCGAATATACTCGGTCAATCAGTAGATTTGATATCTTTGAACCGTTGAACTTTGGATACACCTAGACAACCACAAGTCACATAATTAATCCTTAACCGTCTTTGATTCTCATGGTTGTGTTCATTTAAGCCATGAACACAACCCGGTTTCATGAGTGCTTAGAGAATAGGCCTTTACTTTCATTCTCCTCAAAGCGGCTTACACTTCACACTCAGATAGATGATTTCTAAACGTGTAATACTATAGACACACTATCTGATCATATCCTGCCAGACTTAGCAAATCATTAAAAAGTTTTATGCATTATTGACTCATTGTCACGACCCAAATTTTTTTTTGTTTGGTATCGTGATGGAACCTAGTCTTAAGGACTCCGTAAGCCTAATACTCATGTAATAGCAACAATAATAAACAAAAATCAAATATTTTTCTGAAATAAAGAATTCCTTTATACAATGCATATTCCCAAAATCCGGTTGTACAAGTCATAAGCTCTATAAAGTTACTACAACTTCTAAATACAACTGTTCGGAAGTAAGTAAAACAGTGTAAATACAGAATAGGAAGGTGACTCCGAAGCCTGCAAACGCGACGACAGGTTTACCTTGAGTCTCCTCAGCAAGAACCCGCACAGCTACTAACGATCGATACCTGGATCTGCACAAAAATGTGTAGAAGTGTAGAATGAGCACACCACAGCGGTGCCCAATGAGTATCAAGACTAACCTCAATGAAGCAGTGACGAGGACTAGTCAAGACACTCATTGGTCTAATAAATTAACAGGCATAAATATAGGAATGACAGGGCATGACACCTATCTAATGACTACACAACATAGTTAACAACATAACAACTACAATTCGGAAGGAAATACAGAAATTAATGACGGAACATCATAATAATACACAGAAGGATGGACGCGAACACAGCCCAAGTCTAGAATCACAACACAATAAGGATAAGTAACAACTCAACACTGCATAAGTCTCCACACCAGGCCTTAGTCACAAATACCATTAAAATGGTCAAAATCTTCGAGTGTAAACTTTCACCCGCGAGTTTCTATATTGAAAGCTTTAACAAAATATCCCCTTTAAAGGGAAATTCTTTTGAAATATAATTTTCCTAAGAGATGTCTCTCAGACATAGTTTTCTTCAAAATAAAAGCTTTTAATATATACGTTTCAAAAGAAAGTGTCCTTTAAACAATAGTTTTCTTCAACAAAAATATATTCCAAATATTTTTTTTCAAAGGGATATCCTTCAACATAGTCTTGTTTAACATAAACATTTTTCAAATATTCTTTTCCAAAGGGATATCCTTCAACATAGTTTCATTTAACATAAATATTTTTCAAATATTCTTTTTCCAAAGGAATGTCCTTCAAACATAGTTTTATTCAAGATAATTGTTCTTTTTTTCAAATTGGACTTTCCAAATAATTGTCTTTCAAACATAATTACTTTGATAAAATCTACCGGGATCTCGTCCCGTAGTTTCAAATTCATCACACAATACAAAGGATCTCCCGGAATACGTCTGTAGTCCCAAAAAAATATGTAGTGTTGGGGGATCTTCCGAAATACGTCCGTAGTCCCAAAGTAAATATCCAGTGCTGGGGGATCTCCTGGGATACGTCTGTAGTCCCAATGTAAATATGCAGTACAGGGGGATCTCCCGGAATACGTCCATAGTCCCAAAGAAAATATGCAGTACAGGTGGATCTCCCGAAATACGTCCGTAGTCCCAAAGTAAATATATTGTACAGGGGGATCTCACGGAATATATCTGTAGTCCCAAAGTAAATATGCAGTACATGGGGTATCTCCCAGAATACGTCTATAGTCCCCAATTTAAATATGCAGTACAACAACCAAAGAAAATAATTATAGCACGGCAGAAAACTCGTACATCACCGCATCAAATACAAAGAAACCATGACAATGACACAAGGTACGGCGAATAAATCAATACAAGAAATTCACAAGGAAAAAGAAGAACAACGTTCACAAGGAATAATCATGGCAAAGAATACTAAGTGTAAAGAGAACAGCTTGACCAGGGAAAAACAAGACAAGCAACAAATCCACAAATTCAAGTCAACAACCAGAAGACAACACAAGTCAAATTATTCCAAGTACGGACAAGTCGACTAAGATATCAGTTATCTAACCCCCTTATGAGGTTGAGCAATTATGACGGATATTCAACAAATTCAATTAATTATAGGCAGTTTATGACAATATAACATGATGATAGAGATGCAAAACCTTCTGTTAAGTCAAATCAGAGTCAAGTAGGCGGTAAAGGCGGATCCTAAAGCAATTAGTTCTAATCAAATCATGTTGAGGGAAAACTAGTGAATAAGGACTCAAGCGTATCAAGGAAAACTTCATAAAAGGTGAATACAAGGACCTAAGAACCCTAAGAGGTCAACCTTCTACAAATAAGTCCGAGCACACACTCGTCACCTCGCGTACACGGACTACAATCAACATAGAAGACTCAACTCCTAAGGGGAAATTCCCCCACGCATTGTTAGGCAAGATACTTACCTCAAGGACGACAACCCGGTACTCTAAAATGGACTTCTAGGCGAAAAGGCCTCCGGACGGCTCAAAACCAACTAGAACAACTTCAAAACACACATAAAACTTATAAGGAACTATTCCGGATAATAAAGCTTCAATATTTTACAAATTCTAAAAATCGGTCCAAAAGTCGTCCCCCGGGCCCGCACCTTGGAACCTGACAAATTTTACAAAAATATTAATACCCATTCCAATATGAGTTCAACCATACAAAAATTACCAATTTCTGATAGCATTTCGTCCCTCAAAATTTTGGTTTTTCATTTTAGAAATTTTCTTCAAAAACGAGCATTTTCCCCAACCAAAAACACAATTTAAATGATAAACACAAAGACTAAATCATGGAATACGTTAGATTCTAGGTGAAGAACACTTACCCAATCGATTGTGTGAAAAACCCTCAAAGAATCGCTCAAAACCGAGCTCCACAGTCAAGATATGAATAAAATGGTCTAACCCTCGATTTTGGAATATATTCTGTCTGCCCAGGCATTTGTGCATCGCGATGCCGAGAGAAGGAATGCGATCGCATAGAAGGAAAATAGCTTCTGCCAAAAAAATGAGCTACGCGATCGTGGAAGGGCGTATGTGATCGTGTATAAGGGGGTAGGCAGTGTTATGCGATCACATGGGGAGACGCGCGAACGCGTTGAACAAAAGGCAGTACCTTACATGAACGCGTGGTACATGATGCGAACGCGGAGAAGAAATAACCAACAGCCACAGGCCCCTAATTTCTACTATGTGAACGCGGGTAAGGGAATGCAAACGCGAACAATAAAAATGCAGGGCTTCGCAAACACGAAGTGCCTAACACGAACGTGAAGAAGGATTTGAGATAGTCGGCAACAACACATCGCGAACGCGAAAGGCTGTTCGTGATCGCGAAGGAGAACACCAGTAGCAGAAAAAAAACAGTTCAAAAATAGGAGGAATTGAACTGTAGCCCTCCCGGAACACACCTGAGGCCCCCGTTACCCCGTCTAAACACACAAACAAGTCATATAACTTAACACAGACTTGCTCGAGGTATCAAATCACACCAAGACACAACGAAACTACGAATCGCACCAATAATCGAACTTAGGAACTTTCAAATCTTCAAACTTCTAAACTCGTGCCGAAACCTATCAATTCAACCCGGAATGACGCCAAATTTTGCAGACAAGTCCCAATTCACATAACGGAACTGCTCCAACTCTCGGAATCTCATTCCGACCCTAATATCCCAAAAAGTCAATTGTGGTCAAACTACTCCATTTTCCAAACTTCAAATTTTCCATCTTTCGCCGAATTGCCTCAAATTACTCCACGGACATCCGGGTCCAAATTCGGATGCATGCCTAAGCTCAAAATCACCATACGAAGCTGCTGACATTATCCAAAACTTATTCTGGAGCCGTTTACATAAAAAAAGTCAAAATTCCGGTCAAATTCCACCGCTTAAGCTTCCAAAACTAAAATCCTTCTTCTAATTCAACTCTGAATCATTCGGTAACTAAATTCAACCAGACACACAAGTCGGTATACACAATGTGAATTTGTTCAAGACCTTATGCCGCCGAATGGAGCTTAAATTCTCAAAACGACCGGTCGAGTCGTTACATTCTCCCCCTCTTAAAATAAACGTTCGTCCTCGAACGTGCCAAGATTCACCTCGAACTAATCCAATCACTGAATGCACACTACACACACCCGCGGGTAATCCCACGTCACCCTAATCTACATAATATTGACGACATCATAACAACTGCAAAAGCCTTCCTACCAACATGGATAAACCTCATACTCCAATTTCTCACCTTCTCTTTACTTCCAAAAAGGCCCGATTCCAAATCCATATCCGACATCAGCCTCAACCAGCTGCATCAACTCATGCCTACACCCACAAGGTACGACCACACAACATAACGCACCACACATAGCCCCTTAATAACACTTCTGATCACAATAGTTGCCCGAAATCAACTCAACACCAACAATTAGTCTAATATCTGATAGAACTCTATTCCAAACCTCCATCACACCGATAATAATGCAAGAAACACGAAGACATCATAACTTTGACACCTGAATCACCAAGCCACAACTAACACCACCGGGCACACACCCCGCAAGATAAAACTCAAGGAGCACAGAACGAAAGTGACTGAATATGAAAGGAGGAACACATAAGGAAACTACTAAACAAGCCCACATGCACAACTCTCTATCAATACTGACCTACTAAAGCAATATAACAAGGAAGAAGTAAAGCATATGAACAAATCACAAGGATCCCATCCTGGTATAACTTATATCACGGTACATAGCCTGGTTCGAACACTTCAAATCACATGAAATCACGAGAGTTACGCCCTCATCTCTAAATCACAAATAGGATATATATGTCCCACCAAAAGGAACCTTTCACTAGATCACTTCTTTCAACAAAATTACAACACGTGTTGGCTCCCACACTGGTGGAGCATATGAATCACAGCTCGTAACCACTATACTCAGGAATCACATCAAGTCTACCGTACTGGACAATAGGAATTCACTACTAGTCTCATATCTCTTAAAAAAATGAATAGAAACAAACGATAAACACGGGCTACCACTCGTAGAATCTCCCAACAGGGGCAAACACGAAAATAGAGTGCAAAGCATGAAACTCACTCATAAATGAAACAACAAATGAGGGAACTCGTCCCGACCAGCAGAGCTATAATGAAATACAAATGGTTCCCCTCTGTAACAAATCAAAACATATATGTATGATAACAGTTGGCACCACGGCCTCCAGCCTAATATACGAAACACATCCACGGGCCGAGCCTCCCCCTCTTGGGCATCCTCTACTCACCTAAATGCCCTGCCGTAACACATCTGCCCGAAGCCTGGGACAATCTCTCAGCCTGTGACTGGTACCTCCACACTCAAAACAACCTCTCTGCTGGCGCGGCTGTGGAAAGTGGGCAATACGAGTACTTTGAGACCCACGAGTACCTGAAACCCCATGCAAAGCCGGTAATGCAAACTAAACTGGCTGACCCACAAAACCTCTACCGTGACGCACCCTGCCTCCAAAATAAGGACCAACAGATCTCTCCGGTCTACGAGGCCTCCTCGCCTCCCTGGAATCTCTCTCCTGATCTAGTTTGTCCTCTCGCTCCCGGTCCCACATGCCCCCTAACTGGCAAGCGATCCCTACCACCTGCTGAAACGAAACATATGACTCTAACTGTCGAGCCATACTGAACTGAATATCATGCCTGAGCCCTTCAATGAATCTACAGACTCGCACTCTAATTGTAGTGACTAAGGTAGGTGCATGCCTGGACAATCACTGAATCTGATGGCATACTCTAATACTGGCATAATGCCCTGGCGCAGCTGCTCAAACTCCGTGTGCCATGAATCCCGAAGGGACTGAGGTACAAACTCTATCAAGAACGTCTCTGAAAACTGACCCCATGTAAGTGAAGCTGACTCGGTCGGGCTACCTAACTCACATGGTCGCCACCACTGATAAGTCGCTCCCTGAAGCTGGAACGTAGTAAAAATAACCCCGCTCGCCTCAACAATATCCAAAGTGTGGAGGATGCTATGGCACTCCTCCAAAAAACCGTGTTCACTCTCTGAAGCAATTCCGATGAATGTAGGAGGGTTATATCTCTTGAACCTTGCAAATATAAGCTGCTCTCCCTACGATGCTGCTGCTCTGACCATAAGCTGAATTGGAACCTCAGGCTGTGTCATCATGACACCTGGAACCTGAGCAACGTGAACTCGCTGCTCTAGAGTGTGGGCGATGGGATTCTAGGCTCCTCCCCCGGTCGGTGAAGTAACTAAAGTACCCGAAACCAATCCTGCCTTAGCCAATGTACCAAACGTGCTCAGGAACTGTACTAAAGTCTCCTGAAGTCCGAGGGTAACAACAGGCGCCTCTGGTGCCTGCCCCCTAACTGGAACTGCTGGCGACTCCTCAACGGCTGCTCTGGTAGGTGTCCTAACTGCGGCACGTGCTCCTCGTCAACCTCTGCCTCTGCCACTAGCGACATCCGCCCCGGGGTAACGTCACCAGGAACCGCAGCTCGTGTCCTCACCATCAGTGAGAGAATGGAACGATAGTTTCAAACTTCGAGATCAATGAATTCGCACGAAAGGAATGAAGAAAGTGGAATTGTCCTAATAGTTCTGTAGCCTCTCGAAGAAAAGTACATACGTCTCCTTACCGATCCACAAGACTCTACTAAACTCGCTTATGACTCGTACCACCTATCAACCTAGAGCTCTGATACCAGCTTGTCACGATCCAAATTTCTCTTTGTTGGGTATCGTGATGGAAACTAGTCTTAAGGACTAGGTAAGCCTGATACTCATGGAATAACAACAATAATAAACAAAAATCAAATATTTTTCTGAAATAAAGAATTCCTTTATACAATGCATATTCCTAAAATTCGTAGTACAAGTCATAAGCTCTATAAAGTTACTACAACTTCTAAATACAACTGTTCGGAAGTAAGTAAAACAGTGTAAATACAAAACGAAGCCTGCGAATGCGACGACAGGTTTACCTTGAGTCTCCTCAGCAAGAACCCGCACAACTACTAATGATCGATACTTGGAACTGCACAAAAATGTGCAGAAGTGCACCACAGCGGTGCTCAGTAAGTATCAAGACTAACCTCAGTGAAGTAGTGACGAGGACTAGCCAAGACACCCATTGGTCTAATAAATTCACATGCATAAATATATAGGAATGAAAGGGCATGGCACCTATCTAATGACTACACAACATAGTTAACAACATAACAACTACAATGCGTAAGGAAATACAGAAATTAACAAGGGAACATCATAATAATACACAGACAGATGGACGGGAACACATCCCAAGTCCAGTAGTAACTCAACACTGCATTAGTCTCCACACTAGGCCTTAGCCACAAATACAATTAAAATGGTCAAAATCTTCGAGTGTAAACTTTCACCCGCAAGTTTCTATATTGAAAGCTTTAAGGAAATATCCCTTTTAAAGGGAAATTTTTTGAAATATAATTTTCCCAAGATATGTCTTTTAAACATAGTTTTCTTTAAAATAAAAGCTTTAATATATACTTTTCCAAAGAAAGTGTCCTTTAAACAATAGTTTTCTTCAACAAAAAAGTTTTCCAAATATTCTTTTCCAAAGGGATATCCTTCACCATAGTCTTGTTTAACATAAACATTTTTCAACTATTCTTTTCCAAAGGGATATCCTTCAACATAGTTTTATTTAACATAAACATTTTTCAAATACTCTTTTTCCAAAGGAATGTCCTTCAAACATAGTTTTATTCAAGATAATTGTTTTTTTTTTTTTCAAATTGGACTTTCCAAATAATTGTCTTTCAAACATAATTCCTTTGATAAAATCTATTGGGATCCCGTCCCTGTAGTTCCGAATTCATCAAACAATACAGAGGATCTCCCGGAATACGTCTGTAGTCCCAAAAAAATATGCAGTGCTGGGAGATCTCCCGGAATACATCCGTAGTCCCAAAGTAAATATGCAGTGCTGGGGTATCTCTCGGAATACGTATGTAGTCCCAAAGTAAACATGTAGTACAGGGGGATCTCTCGGAATACGTCTGTAGTCCCAAAGTAAATATGCAGTACTGTGGGATCTCCCGGAATACGTCCATGGTCCCAAAGTAAATATGCAGTACAGTGGGATCTCCCGAAATACGTCCGTAGTCCCAAAGTAAATATGCAGTACAGGAGGGATCTCCAAGAATATGTCTGTAGTCCCCAATTTAAATATGCAGTGCAACAACCAAAGACAACAATTATAGCACGGCAGAAAACTCGTACATCACCGCATCAAATACAAAGCAACCATGACAATGACACAAGGTACGGCGAATAAATCAATACAAGAACTTCAATTCACAAGGAAACAGTAGAACATCGTTCACAAGGAATAATCACGGTAAAGAATACTAAGTGTAAAGAGAACAACTTGACCAGGGAAAACAAGACAAGCAACAAATCCACAAATTCAAGTCAACAACCAGAAGACAACACAAGTCAAATTATTCCAAGTACGAACAAGTCGACCAAGATATCAGTTATCTAACCCCCTTATGAGGTCGAGCAATTATGAGGGATATTCAACAATTCAATTAATTATAGGTAGTTTATGACGATATAACATGATGATAGAGAGGCAAAACCTTTGGTTAAGTCAAATCAGAGTTAAGTAGGCGATAAGGGCGGATCCTAAAGCAATTCTAATCAAAGCATGTAGAGGAGAAACTAGCGAATAAGACTCAAGCGTATGGAGGAAAACTCCATACAAGGTGAATACAAGGACCTAAGAACCCTAAGAGGTCAACCTTCTAAAAATAAGTCCGAGTACACACTCGTCGCCTCACGTAAACGGACTACAATCAACATAGAAGACTCAACTTCTAAGGGGAAATTTCCCCACACAAGGTTAGGCAAGATACTTACCTCAAGGACGACAACCCGTACTCTAAAATAGACTTCTCGGCGAAAAGGCTTTCGGACGGCTCAAAACAACTAGAACAACTTCAAAACACACATAAAACTTATAAGGAACTATTCCGGATAATAAAGCTTCAATCTTTTACAAATTCTAAAAGTCAGTCAAAAAGTCGGCCCACGGGCCTGCACCTCGGAACCTGACAAATTTTACAAAAATCCGAGTACCCATTACTATATGAGTTCAACCATACAAAAATTACCAATTTCCGATAGCATTTCGTCCCTCAAAATTATGGTTTAGAAATTTTAGAAATTTTCTTCAAAAATCAACATTTTCCCCAACCAAAAACACAATTTAAATACTAAAAACAAAGACTAAATCGAGGTAGTCGGAAATAACACATCGCAAACGCAAAAGGTCGTTCGCGATCGCGAAGGAGAACACCAGAAGCAGAAAAACAACAGTTAAAAAATAGGAGGAATTGAACCATAGCCCTCCCGGAACACATCCGAGGCCCCCGAGACCCCGTCTAAACACAATAACAAGTCATATAAACAGACATGGACTCGCTCGAGGTCTCAAATCATTCCAAGACATGATGAAACTATGAATCGCACCAATAATCAAACTTAGGAACTTTCAAATCTTCAAACTTCTAAACTCGTGCCGAAACCTATCAATTCAACCCGGAATGACGCCAAATCTTGCAGACAAGTCCCAATTCACATAACGGAGATGCTCTAACTCTCGGAATCACATTCCGACCCCGATATCCCAAAAAGTCATTTGTGGTCAAACTACTCCATTTTCCAAACTTCAAATTTTCCAACATTAGCCGAATTGCCTCAAATTACTCCACAGACCTCCAGGTCCAAATTCGGATGCACGCCTAAGCTCAAAATCACCGTACGAAGCTGCTGGCATTTTCCAAAACTTATTCTGGAGCCGTTTACATAAAAAGTCAAAATTCCGGTCAAATTCCACTACTTAAGCTTCTGAAACTAAAATCCTTCTTCCAATTCGACTCTGAATCATCCAGTAATTGAGTTCAACCAGGCACACAAGTCGGTATAAACAATATGAAGTTGTTCAAGACCTTATGCCGCCGAACGGTGCTTAAATTCTCAAAACGACCGGTCGGGTCGTTGCACTCATCAAAAAGCCTTAATGCTTTATCTTGATTTCTGAACATTGTCTTCATCACGAGAATGATTTGAGTTATTTGACAATGTTGAACCGTCATTCATAACTTTGTTTGATCTCTTTGAACCCAGCTCTTGGGATCTCCAGTCTGCTAGGTAGAGTTACCGCCATGATGATTTGTCCTAGGCCTTAGCCCCATCCCCTTCGATGATCTTTCAAATGCCTCTCTAGATAGGCCTTTTGTAAGTGGATCTGACACGTTATCTCTTGAGTTTACGTAGTTAATCGTGATAACACCACTAAAGAGTAGTTGTCTAACGGTATTGTGTCTCCGTCAAATGTGACAAGATTTTCCAATATACATAACGCTCCCTGCCCTGCCTATTGGCGCTTAACTATATGTATACATATAGGTGCCAAAGGTTTGGGCCAAAATGGAATATCTTCCAAGAAATTTCGGAGCCATTCAGCTTCTTCACCGGCTTTGTCTAAGGCTATAAACTCAGCCTCCACTGTAGAGCGGTCAATGCACATTTGTTTGGACAATTTTAAAGGCATCGCTCCTCCACCGACTGTTTAGAGCCGGTTGAACCGGTGATCTAATTTGCATCACTATATCCCTCAATTATCGTGGGATACTTATTGTAGTGAAAAGCATAATTTTGAGTAATATTTCAAGACTCGTTTCATTGTCATGAAAGTTCAATGTGAACTTCCTTATGTCGTAGACTAATACGTCTCGACTTTCAATTGCATATTAGATTATTGACTACACTTAGTGTAGTAATAGTATATTATAACAACAACTGGAATGATTTGCATCAGTTGTGGCCACAACCTTTTAATATAAAACACATTTCGCAATCACTCCGTTATTTTCAAGAAATTATGTGGTATTTATTCATATGTCTATATGATATGCATATTATAGCACTTTCATTCATGAAACAAGTCCAACTTACAATGGATTTTGGTCATGTTTATCGGTTGGTTCACCTCAATATAGGCCAACCTATTAATACATTCGTTCATGAATGGTCATGTTTATACAAACATATAAACACACTTTGCATGAAAAGTCACAGCCTTCCAGGTGACACCCTTTCGTAAAAGAGCTTAACATTATAAATGTTCAAGAAAGAACAAAATATTTCTGGAAAAGCACGTAAACAACTTTCGAATTTGTAGTTTCATCACTAGTCATCACTAAGACTGAACAAGTAATGAATTCACCGACTATCATATCAATATCCACTAAGGATTGGTGGGATTAAAAAATTATATCATTTAGACATTACGTCTAGCATTCGCTTGTGTCATGCATAAGCTAAACTCCCACATATTCCACACATTTCATGTGCCTTTTCTTCTATTTATTAATCTTTAAAACCATTTGATACCATTGTGTGATCAAATTTCATATATCATTGTTTGGGTGCTTGTTTTAGTCCAAAAAGAGACTCAACATGTCTCTGTACACCTTTTATTTTTCAAGAACCACAAATCCTTCAGGTTGTTCCATATAAATTTTTTACTCCAAATCTGCATTTAAGAGGTTGTCTTTACTTCCATCTGATGGATTTCAAGGCCATACACACCGGCTAACGCTATTAAAATTCGAATAGATGTAATCTTCGTTACCGGCAAGTATATATCAAAATAATCAAGACCTTCTCGTTGTCTAAACCTTTTGACAACTAATCTTGCCTTATATTTGTCAATAGTACCATCAGCTTTCATTTTCCTTTTGAAAATCCACTTAGAATCCACACATTTATTTCCTGGAGGAAGATCAACCAATTCCCAAGTATGATTACTTATATGGATTCTATCTCACTATTGGTTGCTTCTTTCCGATGAAGACATAACTTCTTTCAAAGTTTGAAGCTTATTTTCTAACAAGAATGTCAGAAAATATGATCCAATGGAATTAGTTGTTCTTTGACGTTGACTACATCTTGGATTCACCTCATTAGGTATACTTTCCTTTGCTTCTTCCCGAGGTCGCTTAGATATTTCACTAGACGACTCACATTCCCTTTTATAAGGATAAATATTCTTAAATAATTCAGCATTATCTGATTCAATTACCGTATTAATATCGGAATTTTCTGATTTATGAACCAGAAAACGATATACCTTACTATTTCTTGCATATCCAATGAAAATGCAATCAACCGTTTTTCGGTCCGGTCTTTACCCTTTTGGATTTAGGAACTTGCACTTTAATTAAGTACCCCCACACTTTAAAATATTTAAGTTGGGCTTCCTTCCATTCCATTTTTCATATGGAATGGATTGCGTCTTGCTATGGGGAACTCGAATGAGTATACGGTTATCTATAATAATAACTTTTCCCCCATGAGTTCTGGGGTAAATCAGAACTTATCAACAAGGCATTCATCATCTCCTTTAACGTTTTATTCTTTCTGCAATGCCACTAGATTGTGGTGACTAAAGGGCTGTCGTTTGATGAATAATACCATATTCCAAACATATTTCTTCAAAAGGAGACTCACATTCACCACCCTTTTTACTTTGTAGAGCTAACCACAAGAACTGTTGTTTGTGTCACGACAGAACCAGAATAAATGATAAAGCTTTTATAGATCAAGATTCTTGTGATGAAATGATCCTCGCACTACACGGTGATGTGCAGCGTTTTGTTGTGCCCCTATCCTTCAGGTGGTAGCTCATCCTCATGAAAAATGATATTATGACTCTCCAGTACTTGGCCTACCATATTGGCTATTTCCCCACTAGTGATGTTGTTTGGCACATATGCTTCACTCAGCACTTTCAACAATGCATTTCTCTGTGTTTCAGAATTCTGCAGCAGAGAGAGGATGGATATTTGTGTTGGTGTCTTATTCAGCTGGTCGATGACTGAATACTCCTTAGCCTATATCTTTCTCCAAAGGTCATCGGGACTTGTTTCGATAAGGGGAGACCGGTTGGCGGCCTGCTTGCTTGACTCGGCCAGATGCTCAGGGGTGTAGACCCTACCAGTTCTCGTCATACCCTGTGCTGCGACAACTTCCTCAGACCTGACCTTGCCTTTCCTTTTTGCCTCGGTTGTGTAGTCCCAAGGAATACCGTGTGAATATAATGGTGGCATGGTTGACATTGCCACTGGAATTGGTGCAACCATCTTTACTTTAAACAGAATGTGTGTTCGGGGTGGCAAGACTGCGACCTCGAATGATGCTGGTGTATTTGCTAGAGAGTAACAGAGAGATATAGAGAGAGAATGAGTGTTAGCAAAAGAGAGGTCGGTGGGGGGGGGGGGGGTAATNTTGATCTTATTTGATCAACGGTTCAGATCAGGCATGGGGGTTGGGTCGGGTAGGAGCGGGTGTTGGGCTGGGTTAGAGAATTGGTTTTGGGTCAGGTGGGGTTGGGTTAAAGGTTGGCTAAAATTTAAATAAAATGGGGTTAAATGTTAAATATCCTAAAAAAATAAGATAATTAATTAATTAAAATAGCTGCTAAATTGTGTAAAATGAAATTAAAACCAAATAAATGAAATTAAGATAATCAACTACTATAAAAAATTATAAAATGAACAGTTGTTACTTTTAAAAATGGTATAAATGCATATTTGTGCTATTATCGCAAAGTTGCTGAAATTAGCTAAATAATGTCAATATTAGCTAATTTGTGAAGTAATTAAACCCTAAGAGAATTAAATAGGATATGAATAACATATTGAGTAAGAAAATGATTTGAAATCATTTATGAATAATTGTGGGATATAAAGTATTAAATAAACAGGAAAATAATTTGATAAAAATACGAAAAATTGTGAAAAAATATCAATTACTGTAAAGAGTGATTTGAAGGTATATATGCGAGTTTGAAAAATAATTTGGGGAAAAATTGGATATCAACACTCAAAACATTTTCAAGAGTGAGTGTAAGCCTAAGATCATTTCTTACCTCACTAAAATCTTTCTCATAGTTTACATATGCATGTAAATCAAAATTATATGCCAACTAACGTTAATTCATTTGGCAAGGGTAATAAATATAATCTTTAACACATGTCATTCGTTACCATGGCACGCATTTTTTTTTAGAAGATTATCACAGAAGCAATTTATTCACTATGAGAAAGATACCCATGAGAACCCAAGCATATGCTATAGGAAAAAAAATTCATTTTTTTTAAACTTCTACAGGAAACAACAAATCTGAATTGGCTCTTCAGCTTTTCAAAACAACGGTTAGGAACTTGTTGGAAAAGTTACGTACCCACTTGCATCGGGTTTGTTTTCAAACCGTAGTAATATTCAAACTTCAAGGCCATGGAACAAAGCCTTCTTAGACTAAAATACCGTTTACCTGTCATCTCTAGTAACCAATTAATCCTTCATGGATCTAATTCGCATTTAATGTTTGAACAAATCTCATTATGTGAACCAGACAGTATATATATGGCGTTGATTACAAGACAGTAGGGGTTGAGAATTGCCAAAAATATTAATCAACCATGACAAATCATTTCATTGAATATATCTGAACTTAACGCCATCACTGTCATGTAAGATTAATTTCCTACATACTAATATAACGATAAAAACAAATTCATTGGAAGAAACTTATCCGAAGTAGTTTTGTTATTATGCCAATCCAAAAGATTGCGCTCGCTCGTAAAAAGGCATGGCCACCGTTTCTGTCTACTTTTTCCTCCATCAGCCATCCCGAAAATAATTTTTAATAAATTCCTTAAGAATGTTGGTATTACTGTATTCAAAATCAGAAAAATCAGAGAAGTAAGGAAACGCTAGTTCATAAACAAATCGTAAAATAATTCCGAGCTCACTGAATTCACAGTGTGTCCTTAAGGAATCTAATCCTCTCACTATTGCCCAAGATATACGGATTAATTCCTCCCAAGATAGAACAGAATAACTATTCTGTGATAGCAGCACTTCAAATCGCAGAACTTCAGCGAACTCAACAAAAATAGCAAATCACACTTGACACTTATGTTTATTTAGAAAATAATGCAACAAAGTAGAAAAGAGGGGAGATGATTTCAGATTTTCCATATCTGAAAAATAAGGTCAAACCTCTAAATTTATAGACAATGAAAGGGTGAGAGGAACAAGTGCAATCAAAGAGGTACCTCTTCTATTTTCCATTCATACCCATTAATAAAAACTCAAACTTTACTTGCATTATGGCAAGAATAAACTTGCATTCTTAATTCATAGCTGGAATACATAAGAAGAAGAAAAAACTAAAAGGGGAAGCCGAGGGGGGGGGGGTCTACAGGACGGGCTTGCACCTTATTGTGTTTTCTGAATTAAGAGAGCATCAGTCTTGGGTGCAAACTTATAGAGGATTTCTTAAACATAGCTGGGGAGCTCCCATGTTTTTTTCAGATTAACCTTAGTCCAGACGAACAATGCATTATCCCATGAAATTTACAACAATTCCACTTCATTCCAGAATACAATTACGAAGCCTAATATCACAAATACATATGAGTTTCAGATGTGCTTATAACTTTCATGATAGAAGCAGCAATTCATGTCCATTTACAAGAGAAACTCTTACAACGAAAAAAATACAAAGGTGGGATGATGAATATTTACCTTTATACAGATCCTAAGTAAACTCAAAAATTAAATAGCTAGCAGGAGAGTTCCCAATCATTGAGTTGATCTAGAAACAATGAAAACTTAACTTTATAAACACCATCATGCATCTTTCTTATTGTATAGAGGTTTACAGGATGAGCTTGCACCTTATTGTGTTTTATATATTAAGAGAGAATCAGTCTTGGGTGCAAACTTCTAGAGGATTTCCTAAACATAGCTGGGGAGCTCCCATGTCCTTTTCAGATTAACCTTAGTCCAGACGAACAATGCATTATCCCATGAAATTTACAACAATTCCACTTCATTCCAGAATACAATTACGAAGCCTAATATCACAAATACATATGAGTTTCAGATGTGCTTATAACTTTCATGATAGAAGCAGCAATTCATGTCCATTTACAAGAGAAACTCTTACAACGAAAAAAATACAAAGGTGGGATGATGAATATTTACCTCTATACAGATCCTAAGTAAACTCAAAAATTAGATAGCTATCAGGAGAGTTCTCAATCATTGAGTTGATTCACAAACAATGAAAACTTAACTTTATAAACACCATCATGCATCTTTCTTATTGTATAGAGGTCTACAGGACGGGCTTGCACCTTATTGTGTTTTCTGAATTAAGAGAGCATCAGTCTTGGGTGCAAACTTCTAGAGGATTTCTTAAACATAGCTGGGAGCTCCCATGTCTTTTTCAGATTAACCTTAGTCCAGACGAACAATGCGTTATCCCATGAAATTTACAACAATTCCATTCATTCCAGAATACAATTACGAAGCCTAATATCACAAATACATATGAGTTTCAGATGTGCTTATAACTTTCATGATAGAAGCAGCAATTCATGTCCATTTACAAGAGAAACCCTTACAACGAAAAAAATACAAAGGTGGGATGATGAATAAATACCTCTATACAGATCCTTAGTAAACTCAAAAATTAGATAGCTAGCAGGAGAGTTCCCAATCATTGAGTTGATCCAAAAACAATGAAAACTTAACTTTATAAACACCATCATGCATCTTTCTTATTATATAGAGGTCTATAGGACGGGCTTGCACCTTATTGTGTTTTCTCAATTAAGAGAGCATCAGTCTTGGGTGCAAACTTCTAAAGGATTTCTTAAACATAGCTGGGGAGCTCCCGTGTCTTTTTCAGATTAACTTTAGTCCAGGCGAACAGTGCATTATCCCATGAATTTACAACAATTTCACTTCATTCCAGAACACAATTACGAAGCCTAAACAAATACATATGAGTTCCAGATGTGCTTATAACTTTCATGATAGAAGCAGCAATTCATGTCCATTTACAAGAGAAACCCTTACAACGAAAAATATAAAGGTGAAATGATGAATATTTACCTCTATACAGATCCTAAATAAACTCAAAAATTAGATAGCTAGCAGGAGAGTTCTCAATCATTGAGTTGATCCAGAAACAATGAAACTTAACTTTATAAACACCACCATGCATCTTTCCTGTCAAGAAACAGCACGTCACTGATTGCGTTCTTAACATTATCTCGGGTGATATTGCTGGCACCTTCCAACAGAATGATCGAATCGGTATGAAGAAAGATGGATGTGAGGACTGCCAGCTCAGCCGACGATTGCCAGTAGGCTCTG
The DNA here is from genome assembly GCA_005239505.1 of Nicotiana paniculata. Lineage (NCBI taxonomy): Eukaryota > Viridiplantae > Streptophyta > Magnoliopsida > Solanales > Solanaceae > Nicotiana > Nicotiana paniculata. The sequence goes on from ML320394.1 coordinate 173,136, forward strand.
TCTTACTGCTGGAACGGAGCACACAAGGGAACCAAATATACCAGTGAGGGCATATGCAATAGCACAGAATGGAAGCGCTTCAGGTTCCTTTGCTGACAAAGCTGCTGTTCCGAGCCCATGAGCACTTAAAAGTAGGAAAACTTAGTCATGTTAGAGCAATATTATAAGGCTTGGATCTTCTTCTAATTCTTAATCATAGTTTAAGTTAAATGATGGTATTGCCAGGTCAGTTGAGAATTATTTTTTCCTAAAAGAGGAAAAAGTATGGGGTATTATCACTTTTAGCGCCATAAACTACATTCGGTAGCCGAAAAAGTGTATAAAATTTATATAATTTTTGTATATAACATACATATATATATACATTTTTTCGGAGCGACTATATAGCGTTATTTTCTCAAAAAGTTATTATCATTAACTGTGGTAGTAAAAGCCCAATCTTAGTTTAAGTTAAATGATGGTATTGCCAGGTCAGTTGAGAATTGTTTTTTCCTAAAAGAGGAAAAAGTATGGGGTATTATCACTTTTAGTGCCATAAACTACATTCGGTAGCCGAAAAAGTGTATAAAATTTATATAATTTTTGTATATAACATACATATATATATATATACATTTTTTCGGAGCTGACTATATAGAGTTATTTTCTCAAAAAGTTATTATCATTAACTGTGGTAGTAAAAGCCCAATCTTAGATTATTGATATAACTCTTAAAAGCAGCCTGAATGACTAAGATATGGCTATCCTCTGCACAATAAAAAATGGTTCCTACCTTGATGCAGTTGCAATTCCTCGAGCAATCGGATCATTGAAGCCAAGTTTATCCAGCACTGCCTGAACAAAATTTGCTCCCACTAAACCAGTTAGTACAACAACAGCTGCTGTGAGAGATGTATTCACACCTGAATATTACACACGTAAAAACATTTCAGCATCTTTTTCACCCTTTATTTCCAGATAATCCATGATTAGTCAAGTTTTCATAGAAAAGACAAAATGTTCCTGACCTTCAAAGAAAGAAACAATGCTGAGAGCTAGTGCGACTGTTATGCATCGTGGTAGGATTGATACAGTTAAATTTGGCTCCAACCCAATCAGCCGTCCAATGAGAGCGGTAGAATATAGTGAAAATAGCGTTGCTATAATGACAGAGCTGAAAATCTCAGCAGCATGCCGTTTAACAAGCTGGGAGTAGAAAATAGTTAATTAGCATAAGCAAGGACAGGGACAGGTGAGAGCGTGAATCCTTTGAAGGACCACCCGTCATACACATACACAGGCTGCAACAAGTCACCAAGGTGAGGGGTAAAAGGAAAAGGTTGTGTTTGTGAGAAAAGTGCAGGACAAGCAAAACAACTCTAAAATATATCAACCGCCTGGTTTGGAATTTCCTTCTTTTATCTTTCATATCATTAGTAATTTGCTCATTTTTCTTGTTTTATTCCATTCTTGTGCAACACTCTCCCTCTCCAGTAAACAGTAAAATTCCTCAGTTACTTTAAATTTCCTTCCTATTAGCAGCCTTAGTTGCAGTTCATTTCTAACTACCTTTCTCTGCTTGAACATTGAGAAGGCAAAGGAGATGATGACTGATCCTAAAAATCCCATGAGAATGTCACCAGCTCCAGGATTAGATGCCGCCTTTGTAAGATAATCCCCTGAATAAATTAGCAAGGTGAAAGTACAACTTTGATTAGCTGAATGGAGCAAATAATGTTGTTTACAAAATCCAATATCTTGTAATCTCATGAGTTTCTGCCTGATCAAAAGCCTAAGGCCAATGATGAAACTCCAATCACAGAACTGTTATGGTAATCAAAATGCTAATCTAAGTTGATATAATAAAGTACGTAGTTAACTCATCAGATACAAATATAAGCATAAGAAAATGAGTAAAATTATGACATAGAAGTAAGATCTTCACCAAGAACTGGATCAAGTCCAGACCGAGAAAGATATCCAAAAGCAATTGCTGCAAGATCTGCTGAGACTGCACAGCAGATAATTGGATGGAAAACCTTCTTTACAGCTGATGGAAGCCTGAGGATATAAACCTTATGAATGTACACACCAGATAAAATAAACTGAAAATTGTATTTATTAATGCCGAGATGCTGAATGATACCCTGACCCAACTAAGTAGCCTAATATAGTAGATGAGAGTAGAAAAGGTAGGCATGTTCTAGCACTTGTTCCTAGTGCTGTTGGATAGAAAAGTGCACCAACAAATGACGCCAAGAAGATCCCACTCCAAGTCCACACCTCCAAAGAAGAAAAGGGAGATGGCTTTGACATGGGCTCAGCTGGTATCATCTCGGTCTTTACCATTTTCCTCACAGCTATAGCTGTGAAACCCGCAACACAAAGTGAAGCCAACCAGCCTCCAACTGCAGAATTTCAAAATGAGTTACACATTGTGGCAAAGGGAAAGAAGAACCAGAAAGAAGCTGCATCCTTTTTATCACTATATTATCAATTTAGTAGAAACATGTGCCCTTGAGTTGAATGTCCAAACACTTTGTTTATTTCATAGGAAGATCTTCAGCTCTGAGTAACTTAAAAACATTTTTTTGTACACGCCAGCTTAAAGTGTGACTATTATTTGCCTAAGCAAGAGCCTCTAGAAGTTAAATAGGCATATATTAAACCAGTTAGTTGATCTTAACAGCTGATTCTGCTAAAGACGCAAAAACATTGCCTTTATTCAATAGAATCAAGATATTTTACCTAGAATGAAACAAATCTTGGCTCCAGAAGCAGCAGGAATATCCTTGACAGCAAGAGGGAGAACAACCAAAGAAGGTACATAAAACAAAGGAAGCCATCTCTGGATAAACAAAAGTGCAGGCTCAAAGAAGTTCATCAATCCTGCTGCAGCCTTAGGAACAACAGAGTCAAGAGCCATTAAAACAGTAAATGTGCAAAACATTCCAAATAGAGCACTTGGGAACTTAATAGCAGCAGCCACAAATGCTTTCTTTAACAACTTATCCATAGCCAGTATGATTCCAAGTGAAACTACTAAATGCAATACTCCAACCACCTACAGCAAAACAAACACCCAAAAACATCAAAACTCAAGCTATCCAATCAAAATTACAATATATCACAGAGAAAAAGTCTCAATTATTTTGCCTTGTTTGATAACCCTGTGGAGGTAATACTACTGTCTGATCCCATGGACCTGACTAGAAGAAATCTTCTACTAGAGTGAGTTCTCTTAACACCCATTTCATTTCTCTTGGTAGGGACGATTTGGACTCCATTAGAGCTCAAATGGGGCTGCTGAGAAAGGACTCTATGTGGGGTTTGTAAGGATTTCAACTTTATTTGAGAGAGAGTTCCTGTTCTTGGGTAAGGGAGATTGGGAAGAAATGAAGGTAAAGTTTTTGGAACAGCTGAAGCTGTTGCCATGGTGATTCTTGGGAAGTAGAGAATGTAGTTGGAACCATTTTTTGAACTGATTTGGTGAGAAATTTGTGTGGACATGAAAGGGAGTTACTTAATAAGAAGATGATTCTTATTCCCTCCATCACACATACAAGAGTGACTCTTTTTGGCCTCTTACCAAAGTAGAAACAGTTTTGTTCGTTGCCTTTTTGTCTCTAGTGAAATTATTGGGGGCTCAATTTTTCGAAAAATATTAAACGGAAGAAGAGAAAATGTAATTTATTTATATAAAAGGAAATAGCAATTCCATGCTTTTTTCTTTGTCAAAACTCGAAATCTAATATTTTTGTTTCTTTGCAATTTCCAGTTAACAATATTTGTCCAGTCTTCATTTAACTTGCTCCATCATCATCAGTTTTACTTTTTTCATTCCCCTTTGAAATTCATAAACTATGACCAACTTATCTTTTAACTTTTCACCTTCTCGTATAATTTTCCCAAAAAGAGAGAAGCTAAAATAAGAATAAATCATAAAAAATAGAATGGCACATTTTATTCTCGTCTAAATTAATTTTTCTTATTCTCCCCCCTCCCCCCCCCCCCCCTCCCTCCCCATTTGACTAAGTTCCTCAGGATAACTATGGTGTTAACAACTACAACAATGGTGTTATGGATAAATATTTGAACAAAGATAAACTAATAGTAGCAAGGAGTGTTGCCCCATGATCCTTCGAAACTCGATAAAAGGATATTACGATGTACTAAGATCCTGATATATGCATAGTTCAAGAAAGGGTCAAACCAGATTGGTCCCATTATAGGCAATAAAAGTCTTTGAGTCATCTGAATTTGCAAGCCCACCCAACCTATTTTAATTTCAAAATCTCAAGTGGATGGATCAGAATCTTGAGAAAGTCTTTCATTTGTCTATCGTTATAGACAATCTCATCCATATTATCTATTGTATGGAATTCGAACCTGAACTTTATCTTCTATTTCTATTACGATTCATTATTTGTATCTAATTGGCTCCTCTTCTTAGTTTATTTCAATTTCAGCATATCGATTTATGCCTAGCCTATTCTTTTCTTTGTCTTTTTCTTTCTTTTATATACCTTTCATAGATTCATAGAGGAATTCGATAGACTTTAGTTGTATTACCAGCTTTTGGTTATGTGTTCTCATGCTTAGGGCCAGAGTTCTTGTTTGGAGGTTAGTGGCGTCCCGATACCGTAGATTAGAGTGATTAAGGACATGTACGATGAAGCTAAGACTCGGGTGAGTGTATGTTATATGCAGATGACATAGTGTTGATTAACGAGACGCGTTGCAAGGTTAATGTTAGGCTGTAGGTGTAGCGATATAACCTGGATTCTAAAGGTTTCAAGTTGAGCAGGATAAAAATATAATACTTGGAGTATAAATTTAGTGTTGGGACGCATAAAGTAGAAGTGGACGTGAAGCTTGATACACAAGTCATCCCCAAGAGAGATAGTTTCAAATATCTTGGGTCTCTAATACAGAGTAACTGGAGATTGACGAGGATGTCGCACATCGTATTGGAGCGGGGTGGTTGAAATGGAGGCTCACTTCTAGTGTTTTGTGTGACAGGAATGTGTCATCTAGACTTAAGGGCAAGTTCTACAAAGCGGTAGTCAGACCAGCCATATTGTATGGAGCCGAGTGTTGGTCGGTCAAGAAATCTCATTCCAAGAAGATGAAAGTAGCATAAATAAGCATATTGAGATGGATGTGTGGGCATACTAGGAAAGACATGATTAGGAATGAATATATTAGGGACAAGGTGGGCGTGGCTCCTATGGAAGATAAGTTGTGGGAATCGAGGTTGGGATGGTTTGGACATGTGAACAGGAGAGACTTTGATGCCCGTTTAGGAGGTGTAAGAGATTACCCATAACGGGTCAGAGGAGGGATATATGGAGGCATACGAATGAACTGAGGTGAAGTGATTAGGCAGGATATGGCTCTGTTTCGGCTTATCGAGAACATGGCCCTCGATAGGAAGGTGTGGAGGTCGAGAATAAAAGTGGTGGATTGCCAGACAGTCTAGAGTTCCACCTTATCTTACTAGTAATATTAGTACTAGTCTTGTATTTTTCTTATTCCTAATCCCTTATTTTTACACGGTGTGTCATTATTATCAGTAGGATTGACACTACTCTTGTAGTTTTGTATCCCTAGATCTTTGTTATTAGTCATTGTACCATTTGCTTCCATTTCCTTATTACCTTGTTATTGCTATTGTTTGTCAATTTCTTCATTTTCCTTGACTCGATGGTCTTTCGAAAATAGCCTCTCCGGTGGTGAAAATAGAAGTTTCAAAGTTTTCTTGAAAATTTCATTTGATTTGGTGTTCAATTCGTTGTTATAGGTGTTATTTTGGTGTTTTGATCGAGCGAGCAAGTTCGTATGATGTTTTTAAACTTGTGTGTATGTTTGGTTTGGAGCCCCAAGGGCTCGGGTGAGTTTTGGATAGGCTACAGAGTGAAAATTAGAATTAGAGCATAGTTGGTGTTGCAATATCTGGTGTAGGACTATGATCTCTCAATGCGAGATTAGGCATTGCAATTGCGACCTCTGCAGGTTCTGCATTTGCGAGCTATTTCTCGCATTTGCGAAGAATAGCTGGGCATCATGGTTTTCGCATTTGTGAACATTTCTTCGCAATTGCGAAGTGGGACGGGGGAAGGCAGTGATCGCATTTGCGATCACATGGTCGCAATTGCGGAAAAGGTTAGGCTCGCATTTGCAAGATTTTCTTCGCATCTGCAATGATAGCAGGAATGGGAAACCTCGCATTTGCGGGGCTCGCATTTGCGAACCCCAGATCACAAATGCGACACCTGCAACTTATCAAAATGATTTTTGGACGGAATTTTTGGTTCACTTCTCAAATTTTCGAAACCTAAAACCTTAGAGGCAATTTTTCCAAGACTTCTTCTTCCCCAATTTGTTGGTAAGTGATTCTAATTCACTTTCTTTCAATTATCCATTACATTTCATGAGTTTTCTACCTAAAAATCTAGGATTTTCATGGTGGAAATTGGGGGTTTGGGTAGAATTAGAGATTTTTGCATAATTGGAATTTAGACCTCGAATTGAGGTCAAATTTCGAAACAAATTACATAACCGGGCTCGGGGTGAATGGGTTTTGGTCCGAACCTTTGGTTTTGACCATGTGGGCCTGGGGTCAATTGTTTACTTTTTTGGGGAAAGTTTGGGGAATCTAAATTTATGCATTGTAATTTTATTTAGCAATAATTGATATTATTGAGTCCATTGTGGATAGATACGAGTGGTTTGGAGACGAATTCTAGAGAAAAAGTTGTGATTGAGCATTGAGTGACCTCTGGAGCGAGGTAAGTGTTGTGTCTAACTTGACTTGAGGGAATTAGGAGCCCTCGAACTATTTGCTATGTGTATTCCATGTGAGTGGCGTATATATGAGGTGACGAGTACTTATGCGCCGCCAAATTATCTGTGTTCCCTATTTTTCCAGCTTTTCTCATATTGTCTATTTCCCTGTCTTAAGTGCTACATACTCTAATTGTGCTCCCATGCCTAATGCTACGTGTTAGACATTGTTTCCTTCTGTTTATGATAGTTGTTCCTTCCATAGTTCATTATCTCCTATTATTTGTTTAAGATGGTTTATCGGTACCCTTTTGTTGTATATTCTGAATTGGTCTCATTGTGTAGTATTAGTTATGTGAACTTTCATGGTGTACAAGTTTCATATTTGTTTATGTTTGGAGTTTAAGTATTGTGAAGGGTTTCTGTGGTTTAACTTGTGAAATTTCTTTACATACTGAGTAATTAATATTGATATGGCGGGGTCTGGTTGCACACCACAACAGGAGGAACAAGGGTGATACGTTAAGGTGGAATAAGGGTAACTGATACTGTACGGTGGGAACGGGTTGCACACCGCAACATGTGTAATAAAGGTGGATTGTTTGGTGGAATAAGGGTGAACTGTGATTGTGTTATTGTGATATGGTGGGATCGGATTGCACGCCGCAACACTCTTATTTATATTTACTGTTGTTTATACTGTTATGAGGAAATAAGGGAAGAATATGAGATGTACGGTGGAATTGGATTGCGCGCCGCAACAACCAATGTGCTTATGCTTTCCTTGAACTGTGTTAGCTTTATGATATTCTTTATTGCACTTAAGGATTGGAAATTTCGGAACGTTGTTGACTTATTTCCGGGAGTTGTAGTTATTTCTTGCAAGTTACTGTTTATTTCTATTTTGTCTTCCTTTTTCTGATTTTATCATATATATTGCATACATGCTATATTGTGAGTGACCCGCCGTAGCCTCGTCACTACTTTGTTGAGGTTAGGCTTGGCACTTACCGATACATGGGGTCGGTTGTACTGATACTGCATTCTGCACTTTCTGTGCAGATTTTGGTGCTGGTCCGAGCTGATCGTGAGGTTGGCTGCGGGATTCACTTGATAGGAGACCCAAGGTAGACCAGTCGGCGTCCGCAGGCCCTGGCTTCCCCTTCTATGCATTCCCTTTTACTGTTTTTCATTTTGAAAATAGTTGTATTTCTTTCAGACATTTACTTGTAGTAAAATCTTCGAAGTTCGTGAATTGTGACTCCAGATTCTGGGTAGTAGTATATATTGAGGCTGTTATATATTTCTGCACTCATTTCAACTCGTTACAGTTTATTTGTTGTTAATTACTGAAAGGTAGAAGAATTGGCTAATGATTCTCTAACATTGGCTTGTCTAACAAGTGAATGTTAGGCGCCATCACGGTCCCGACGGTGGGAATTCCGAGTCGTGACATTTGTATACACACTATCTTTTCCAGACACCACTTGTGAGATTTCACTGGATTTGTTGTTGTAAAGGCTTACCAAATATGTGGGCAACCAGAGTTCTGTTTTTGCTTTGTTATTGTGGTGCTCTTGTACCCAATTAGAAGAAAGTGATACATACCCTCAATGTTTTGTTTAAAATGTCACTTTTCCAACTAAGGAGTCAAAACATTATTACCTCACACAATTCCAATTTCCGTATATGTCACAGTCCAGAACACATGACAAGAATTGTAATTTCACTTGAGAGGTAAAGAAATCATTTGCTCTCCATTTCAGACAAAAATCAGGATATCAATATGCTGAGAGAAGGGTTTGATACATTTTGACAGCTATAAGTGGCAACTAGAGTCTAGAGCTGCTGAAATCAAAAGATTGATCAAGATTTGTACATATTATATGAATGGCAACTGTTGTTTCCCCAATATCTACTTGCATCTACAAGAAAACACAAAAAATATCCTCATCTATTATTGGTTTCTTCTGGATTTCACCCGTGCGCGAACTTTGTTAGGCAACTGTAGAGCTGGAGTTGATAAAGAGGCCCTACAATTTGGAAGTTAATAAGTTCCTTAACTCCTTTCTAAGAATCTTTCCAGCTGCAGACCTGGGTATTGAAGCTTTGAAGTAAACCCTTCTAATCTTCTTGTATGGTGCAACCTATTATAAAGATAAGAAGTTATGTTAGAAATGGAGGCGCCCACATACCTAGAATTCACGGTGCATCATATAAATGTATTCTTGAAAATCATAAAAACAGCCATATCATAAAGCAGGGAGACAAATGACTTGCTGCCAGATGAAGGGATTAACACAAAAATACATAAGGAGAAGCTGATACCTGCTTACAAACAAAGCCGATCACATCTGTTTGGGAAAGTGCACACCCATCTCTCTTGACAACAAATGCCACTGGAATTTCTCCAGCTTCCTCATCTCTGGCTCTGAAGAATCGAATAACAATAAAGTGGATGAGCTCCAGCTACCCGACCATGCTAAAGTGGCACAAAAAATGATACTATGCAATCCTTCAAGGATCAGCATGGAAGATTTTGGTGATAAAGAACCAAGGAGGAGTATTTTAACTGACTTTTCCCCCCATCTTCCTCAATGTTGAGTAAAGGAATCTCGAGGACCAATAAATTTTTACTGTTCACATGTTGGCGACTACTTAATACAACACATTCAAAGCAAATTAAAAGAATTAAAAATCCAAACGTCATCTAGTTCGACTAATTTTAATCGGAAAAGGGCCATATATGTCTCTCTACTATCTAAAATAAGTCATATGTGTCCCCCGTTATACTCTTTAATTAAAAAAGTCCTTGCCGTTTGTGCCCAAAAATTAAAATGTCCCTCCACCGTCTACCCCTAAATTTAAAATAAAAATATCCATTTGTCAGTCTTTTATTGGACGAATTAAACCTAGCCCTTATTTTTTAATTAACCCACCGACCCGGCTCATTTTATCCGACCCACCCGATCAATCAATTAGAAAAGACTCCAAAACACATCGGTCTCTCATTCCCTTCCTTCAACCACGAGACCAAGCTAGGGTTCTTCAAGAAAGTTTACTCTTAGTCGATGCTACTCCAATTTCTTTCATTATCAGTTATTTGATCCAAACTACGCGGTAAATATTGTCCAAAAAGGTGGTTTGGCATGTCAGAAAATAGTTCTTTATCTAAAAGGAAGTGTCACTGTGGGGAATTTGCTAACCACTTCACTTCGACTACTCTTTTTAACCCTGGACGGAGATTCTACAAGTGTCCAAAACCAGAAGTAAGTGATTATTATTAAATTGTCATATTTGAAATGTTTATAGTTTAACGAATTGTTTCCCTTTGATTTGTTTGAATTGTATTTTGATGTTATAGGATGCTTCATGTGGTTATTGGGAATGGCCAGATGATCCTATTCCGGATAGAGCGCTTGTTGTAATCAACAATTTAAGGTCTCATTCGATTTTAACATTTGCCGCATCCAACTGAGATAGTAGAGGGACATCTATGGCCCTTTTCTGAATTTTAATTATATCTCCATAAAGGAAATAGATGAAGAAAATTCTCCTTTTGCTATGGTTAGACAATTCTCATAATTCATTATCTTTCAGGAATGTACTAGTGAACTATCCATTCCACGTACAAAGTGATGAGAGCATAACATACTACATCAGTCCAGACACCAAAAAGATGTGCAGGACTTCCAGATATACTATGACCCAAATTGACGTTAGCAGCAAGGAATCAAATTGCTTCTGTAACTCAAGCAAGAGCATCTGTTGCTAATGCAATTTTAGAAGTTCGCTATAACGGTTAACCACATGAAGGAACTCTTATATCTGATTGAAAAATAAGTCCCCCCCCCCCACACTTTTTTTTTTTGTGCTTCTACCAGACATCACATGCTGAATATTCATTTTTCCAAGGTCACCTGTCTTTTGATATTTTCATATTTGACATTCCCTTATAAGGAATGAAGTTCAGTGTCATGAAAATCACATCTATGGAGGATGAAACATGAATTTGTGTTAAAATGACATGTATTCTTAACAGGTTTGCATCAATATCTGAAGCACTGGTCAAGCTTACCCTGTTACTGCAGCATCAATGATATCTGGATGTGAGACCAATACAGCTTCTAAATCAGCAGGAGCTATCTGCAGAATTATACACAGCAAGAGAATCCATCCATCAATCTCAACAAAAATTTAAAGGAATAATTGAATCAATATTACAAGCCTTAGTTCCCATAGTGAATTCTCTGATGCTATGAAGCACATAAAAGAATTTGATCAATCACTTAAAATTCAAATCTGTAATTTTGAATACATAATATCAAGCAGCCTAAATGTGTTAGATGATATAAAATGGCAAGAAATCCAATAAAAGAAATCAAAAAATCTACCTGAAAGCCCTTATATTTGATAATCTCTTTCAGTCGGTCAATGACATAAAGATATCCTTCTTCATCAAAATAAGTAATATCACCAGTGTGGAGCCAACCATTTCCATCAATCGTAGACTTAGTAGCCTCTGAGTTATTCAAGTACCCTGAAAATTGAAATGCCAAATATAAAATTCTTTACTTGTTCAGAGAGCACAAATATCAGAAGCCAAAAAGACATACGGTTGGAACTAACTTTTTTGTCGGGCTTTCTTAAGCGTTAGTTCAAAAAAAATAATACATATCAGAGATAATGATTATGAGTTAAAGGTTTCACAGTTTTTCACCTAACAAAATAAAAAAATCCAAGCATGGTGCATATCCACTAGAAAATACAATAACAGCAGCATACCCAGTGGAATCCCACAAGTGGAGTCTTGGGAGGATAATCTGTACGCATACCTTAACACTACTTTAGAGAGGTAGAGAGGTTGTTTCCGATAGACCCTCGGCTCAAGAATAGTGAAAAATCCACTAGAAAATCCATTACAAAATTTAGCGGCTAAGACAATTCTCTGGGTTTAGTAGCATAAAGAGTATTCCAGTAGCTTCAGATAAATAGTAACCACAGCTTTGATAAAGCTAATTACCTTTCATGACACCAGGTCCACAAAGCCAGAGCTCGCCCATGCAGTTGGGAGGTAAGGGTGAACCTGTGATCCAATCCACTACTTTAGCTTGCATGTTTGGAGCTAGAAGCCCTACCGAAGAATAATTACGAAGCTTTTCAGTATTGTAACCACGTGTTCCAATAGCAGTTGACTCAGTCATCCCATATCCCTGGACAACAAATTATGACATATATTTCTGAAAATTGAAAGCAAAACATACAACGGATAATTTTGCAAACACTTCCATCTTTCTGGATAAGTATGCACTTTCCAAGTTTGCAATATTCTAACACATTTTAAATTGGCTCAGGGGACAGTGGAATCAGAAGAAGAAACAAATATTTTTTCTCGAAGGGTTCAACTGAGATAAAGCGCTTTGATTAGACCAATATCCAGAGCTAACATCATACAATCCATAATGGAAGTTATGCAGATCAAAGGGCATAAGTAAAGAATGTCTTCTGCTTAGAAATACCTAGCAACCTTGTCTATTTCCAAAATAGTAGCTATATTGTCATATATGGTTTAAGCTGCATCCAGTTGGCAGTCAATGATTTAGGACACAGACCTGAATGAGATCAACATCTGGGAGAGTCTGAACAAATTCTTCAATAGATTTTGTGTTTAAGGGAGCAGCGCCACATGAAACCTGTTTCAAGCTCTTCATACTGCTCGAAGCACCATCCTTTGCTCTTCTGGTCAACGCCATCAATAATGGTGGGACTGTGGGGAAGTGAGTGACGGCGTATCTTTCAATAGCTTTCACCATCTCATCAGCATCAAATTTTCTCATCACAACAACGGTAGACCCCAATGACAACAATCCCATCACAAAGAGAGAGAGCCCGTACACATGAAACATCGGTACAACAGCCAAGTACACATTCTCAGTACTCAAATATTCATATTGTGAAGCTTCAAACCTCACAAAAAGTTGTACCATGGCTATAAAGTTCGCATGAGTCAGGACAACACCTTTGCCTGTACCAGTAGTACCCGACGAGTACAGAATTGCTGCTGTATCTTGCTGACTTATTTTAGGACTTGAATCCCAATTGGGATCACATGAAATCAGCTCATAAAAACCAGAACTTTGACTACCATTTGAATTAGAAGCCAAACTTTCTGGCACCCCTATTACAGGAATGCCTAATGCAGCCAATTTATCAACTTTTTCATCAGTAGTAAATGCCAGAGTAACACCACAATCAAGGGCTTGTTTTTTAATCTCTAACAAACTACTCAAGGGATTCATAGTGGTTACAATTGCACCAAGACCCAAAACACCTAACAAAATAACAGGGAAATAGATGGAATTTGGGAGGAGAATTAACACAACATCACCTGGTGAGACACCCCTTTGGTGAAGACTACTAGCCATGGACTTAACCATTGAGTAAAGCACTGAATAGGGAATTGAAATGCCAGAAGTGGAGTCAACTAGAGCTGAGAATCCAGCATGCTTGTGTGAGAAAATGAAGGAGACAACATCAAGAAAAGGGTCTTCTGGCAGTTTAATAAAAGGATGCTTACTGTTGTATACTCCTGTTTCAGCACAGTACCAAAAGGGGGTTTTAGAAGGGTTTTTCACAACTTCACCCTCTGTGCCATGGGAGTTTAAATGGGGTTTCAAGAATGTTGCCATTGATTACAAGAAAGGGCTAATTACTATTGTATTCAAGAAATCTCGCTGTACTAAAAAATCTAAGCTGTCATCTTATTTGCACAAATAGTAGGAAATTTACATAGTCACCTGAAGACCATTATGGAACAACTGATGGAGCCAAAGAGTCGGATACGCTTTTGTCAGAGTTTCTGGATATTTTTTGGGAATAAAAAGAATGATTGTCTTGGTATGTTGCAAGCCACAAATACTTTGCTTACCCTTTAAATAACATTTGAACTGAAAGCCACAATTGCTTTTCTCTTTAAAGTAACATTTGCATCCTGAGGTGGATGTAACATGTTTGCTGGGTTGATCCAACCAACTACCTTTTATGCAATATATATATATATATATATATATATATATATATATATATATATATATATATATATATATATATATATATATATATATATATATATATATATATATATATATATATATATATATATATATATATCACTAGATGAGGAAAGGCCTTTATGCGGACCTAATATCGTAGTCTTAAAATTATTGTTTGTCGAGGCTCAATTATTTTTTTGATAAAATAAATTGATTTTTGTTATATTCATTTAATCACGGATAGAGAATGATATTGAGGATCACAATTTATAATTAGTTTATATTAATAATTTACTTAAAATTAAATCATGAATTATAATCTGTTTAAATTGCTCCAATTAACATAAAAAGACTACGTGCTATAATACCCATTTTTAACATCCACATCAAACATAACATCAAATTGAAAATTTAATTTGAATGACATTATTTTCCCATTTGAAAATTTTACAAGAGAATACATTAAAGCTGCAAGTGATCTATATTAACAAATTTTCTAGAATAAGAAGCTTACCAATATATTTGTAAGCTATTTTTGAATACGTTCAAATTGGTTTCACAAGAGTTTCAACAGTGGGAACAATCAGCTTCTTGATGAAAGTTAATACGAACAACATCATTCTTTAAAATACGATAAAAGATTAAAAAAACTATTAATTTAAAAAATTAAGTTTACTTTCTCTATGAAAATTTCTAGTTAACAAAATCAAATTAATAATTTTACTAATGAGAAAAAGGAACATTTCAAATGATCATTTGTATGCAGTACTCTCCATAAAAGTGGTTTAATTAACATGGAGTAACATTTAAAGAAGTGTTATAATTATGAGAATGTGGGTCCCACGTATATCAATGATAGTTAGCATTTAAAAATTGTAAATAAAATGAATTATTTAAAATAACAAATATACCCTTGATCTACCAACTTTTCATTTCTATATAATAAATTTAAAATGATAAATGTACCCTTAATCTACCAACTTCTCATTTCTATATAATAAATTTAAAATGATAAATATACCCTTAATCTACCAACTTCTCATTTCTATATAATAGAGATCATATCATACTAGGAAGATTCAAATCAAAAAGTAAAAGACTAAAATAACTGTATAAAGATGAGTAACTGTAGTACCTTTCAATATATGTTACTTCAAATGCAATTTTGTATAAAAAAGTCAAGTACATTCCGCCAAAACTAGTAAAACAAAAAAATATTTATTTAATTGAAATAAACACAAACATGGAAGCCCTTTGACCACCATTAAAAAATAACTTTATATTAAATACCAAATACTTAATAGGTACATGAATGTGATTAATTGAAAAGTCTATTGAATGATAAATTACAACTACACGTTAATTAAAAAGTTTTTTACATCTTAGTTTTATCTTTTTCTCCTTTATCTTCCACCATATTCTTTTTATATCCTTTCAATCATTTTGTAAAGTGTATAAGTTTAGATCACTCATTATCTGAGTAGTTATATTATTTTCCTCATAAAAATAAAAATGTTATGAAATATATATAGCATTCAAGTTGTGGAAACAGCCTCTTGTAAAAATGCAGGGTAAGATTGCGTGCAATAGACTTTTATGATTCGGCCCTTCCCCGGACCCCGCGCATCCGGGAGTTTAGTGCACCAAACTGCCCTATTATGCTGAATGTTCTTACTTTTTATCATTATGATTATAATTCTCATACCTCCATATCCTCCGATGATCTTCTCCCATGTTTTCAATGGTTTAACCCTATCTTTGAGACATCCTTTGGTATTTCTCAATGTAACTCTATAAATAGAGGTATTGAGAACCATGTTGTGCACACCTGAAAAATATTTAGAAGAAATAAGAAAATCTCTCATTTCTTATCTCTCTTTATTGTTCTTGTTTTATTTTTTGATATATATTATATTAACATTTTAAGCTTGATTTAACAATAAAATATCTCTGGTTGGTATGCAACAACATAGAGGTACTATACTTACTTTTTTTTAATTATTTGGTAGGAAGTTTCTCCTATTAATTTACGCTAAAACTATCTCACATTGATTTTTGTTATTGTAAAAGTTTTAGAATGCATCAGATAATTTAATATTTTTAATTTATTTTATTTTATCTTGTCTTTCTTGACATCTAATAGAGCAAAAATAAATTTACGTTCTTTAACAATTTTTTTTGAGCAAGGTGAACAAACAAATGAAATTGAAGACAAGATGATGAAATCTAATTAAAGGTTCATTAGATAAATTTTCTGAAATCAATATCAAAGAATAAAAATACTTAAGTGTTTCTTCTTTAGTATTGATTGTTTTTACCACTTATGTGTTAAATTACTTTTAAATCTTGAATATGTACATTTTTCAAACTATTTACACTTTACAATAGTAAACCTTGTATGAAAATAAGAGGAGAAACATATTCGCCTCTATGATGAACTCTATCACATAGCAAATAAATTTAAGGGAATTAATGATCGATATAAGAAAGTATATGGAGTATCACACCCTCAACATTTTGAATAGACAACTACTGGTAGCCCGTTTGGTCAAGCTGTAAAAATCAGTTTATTTTAGGAAGTGTTTTTTTTTTCAAAAATGCTTTTGGTAAGAAGCAGCTTGTGTTTGACTAGTTAATTTGAAAAGCACTTCTGAGCAGCAATCAGTGTTTGACCAAACTTTAAAAAACTGTCTTCTAAGTGTATTTTTCTCAAAAGTGCTTTTGAAGAGAAACAATTTTTTTTACTTTTCCAAAATTGCTTCTTCTTCTCCTTAAAATCACTTTTTTCCTTTTAAAAGTTTGGCCAAACACCTTAATTTTAGAAAGAAATTTTTTTTTTTTGATCAAAATCACATTCTTTAACCTAGACTAATATTTCATGAAATTGGTAGAACTTCTACACTTTTGAAGTTAGATTATTTTTAAATATTATCTAATATGATCATTTCTATTGCTACCTGAAGTTGCTCGCTTTTTCAATGAAGGAAAAAATGGATTAAAATACCAATTATGTGGGCCATATTAGATTACCGAATATATATATTTTTTATTATTTAAATTTTACTCTTTTTTTTTTTAATAATCTTGTGTAGTTATTAAAAAGCCTGAACTAAATAATTTAGAATACACATGCAACTCACGTGTGCAGAAATTAGTGTATATATATATATACACTTAATTTTTGACAAATAATAAACTCGAACCCATAATTTTGAAAGTGCAATATGTTCAAGATTATAATTTTTAAAGTCACACTCATCCAGGTTAAAGCATGGATCAGTCTTTGTGTGATTAAAAGCCACGTGTACTTTATCTGTTCTATCTTTTTTTTTTTGGTGTAGTCACAACATCTTTTACCCAATTCTTTGGACCTCGGATGCAGATTAGTGTATTTTCAACTCTGTGTATAATTTTTACATTAAACTCACTGTTGTAAATATATATTATATAATAGATGTTTATTTAATATTTTGTTGTAAATAAGTTTCTTGAAGAAGCTTATCTATATGGGACACTACCGTAAATATGTTTATCTATTTAGTACTCTACTGGAAATAAGTCTCCTGAAGAAACTTATCATTTTGGTACTCCGTTATGGATAAACATTATTCCCGGAAGAAGATTATCTACATCTGATACAGTAGCAGCTTACAAGCAGCTTACACAGCAGCTTGCAGTAGCAGTTTACAAGCAGCTTACACAGCAGCTTGCAGTAGCAGCTTCCTTCTTCTATAAATAGAGGAGATTTCAATTATGTACATCAGTTTAAAAGTTCAATAATATATCAGTTTCTCTCTATAGTTGTCTTTAGTTTATTTACTTTACAATCGTTATTTTATAACACGTTATCAGCACGAGACTCTGCCATCTCGAGCAAATACTTTGAAAGTATCAAAGGTACGAACTTCCTTTTTCTAAATAATGTCAAATCTTTCTAAACTTGAATTTGTAGCCCTGGATATATCAGGCAAAAGCTACATGTCTTGGGTGCATGATGCTGAAATTCATCTTGATGCGATGGGTCTGGCAGACACCATCAAGGACAAAAATTAAGCATCAAACCAAGACCGTGCCAAAGCCATGATATTCCTACGCCATCACCTTGATGAAGGCTTGAAAATGGAATATCTCACTGTTAACGATCCACGTCATCTTGTGGAATAATTTGAAAGATAGATATGACCACCTGAAGATGGTCATTCTTCCACAGACACGTTATGACTGGACTCATTTAAGGCTACAAGATTTTAAATCTATCAGTGAGTATAATTCTGCTATGTTCAGGATTATTTCCCAATTGAAATTATGTGGTGATAATATTACTGATCATGATATGTTGGAGAAAACTTTCACCACTTTTCATGCCTCGAATATGCTCCTGCAGCAGCAATATCGAGAGATGGGATTCAAAAAGTATTCTGAAATTATCTCCCATCTTCTTGTAGCCGAGCAACATAATGGGCTATTAATGAAAAACCATGAAACCCGACCAACAGGTTCTTGTCCATTCCCTGAAGTGAATGAGACGAACTTCCACCAAGCTAAGTATGGAAGAGGTCGTGGCCCCAATCGTGGTCATGGCCGTGGTCGGGGAAGAAAATATTATCATGGTAATAATAATGCACCAAAAAACCCTCCTAACCACCAGCAGTGGAAAAGGAAGGAAC
>MDKI01201775.1:0-22573 GCA_005239505.1 Nicotiana paniculata
CGACAGTATAAATTTACTATCAAACTTAATAAAAACAAATATAGAAGAATATCAAAGAACCAACTATATAGAATACATAGAATATATATTAGAAAGCCTAAAAGAAATACTTAGATTAATTCCGCTACAGAAAGAATATTATGAAAAATCATTTAAATGATAATTGAGAAACTGACCACCCCCCTTAGTTGATTTCTCGAACTTAAGGCTTCTGAAATGAGAATTTTCTTTCTAAATCAATTCTAACCTTCCTGGAATTCAATTATTACCACGCCCACGGGTCATAATCCCTTAAACGAAGCTGCTCACGACTTCAAACCACTGAACGAAGCGCTAGAGCTCAAAATGACCAGTCGGGTCATTACAGACATCATCCCCGCTGACAGAATGCCATTCCTAGAAGAGTGGAATATGAAACGTAATTACCCCTGAATTGAGCATGCTTTGCTGTCTCTTTCCCTTTCGACTGATTTTCTTTTACTTGTGCAGCCACTGTTTGGTTTCCCGGTGCGGTTCAGGATCTTCCGGGGTGGATCAAACGTTTAGACTCCACTTTCCCATACAACAAACCTGTATGGCGTGAGCTGACCAAAACACAATGGCAGGCTAAGAACCATGGTACGCTCTTGTTTCTATTGCTTTTACATTCTTCACAAGAACTTTTGATGGTGATGTTTTTTCACATAATACATTTGTGCAGGCCTTGGTGAAGGCGTGTTGATGAGGCCGCCCCCACCTGGTGAGGAAGAGGCCTCGAAGACAACCAAAGATAAGAAAAAGAAGAAAGAGGCCTCGGCAGAGTCCCCAAAATCAATAAGGCTAAAGGATCGGAAGCCTAGGACTGATGCCACAATCTTGTCTTCGACGGCTGCTAAGAGACTGCGAGCCGAGGAGGAGAGCGATGATTCTTGCCCTTTGGTACAAAGGGAAAAACGAAGCGCTGAGGCTTCGAGGGTTGTTTAGCAGTCGTCTGCTGAGTTAGAGGCGGCCGATGCGGACTCACTGTTATAAAGGGAGACCCTCGAGGAGGGTTTGGGCGTAGTCCTCGAGACGCTCATCGGACATAGCACAGTCCATATTGAGGAGCTCGAAGGGCTTGCTACAAGAGCTTTCTGAGGTCAGGAAGAAGCCTCGATAGAGGCTGATATTGCTGGTGGTCTTCATTTGGGCCCGTCCTTTTGTCCAGTGGAGATGTGGGATGCTCAAGTTAGGGGTGCTCCTGGTCTAGAGACCTCTCGGGGAGAGGATGATGCATTTAAAGATTACTTCGAGGGGGTAGATGAGGATACCGATGTTGATGCCTCAGTTTCTCTCGATGAAGCCGAGAGGCTCCAAAAGAAGGTGACATTTGAGAAACAATATGCTATTCTCTGATTTTCTATTCTTGTTTTCTTATTTCCCTTCTCTGTTTGCAGGTCAAGAAGCTATATGACCAAGCCTTCTCCAATATGCAAGATGAGTTGACTCATCGTGAAAAGGAGCTTGAGAAGCTTATGGCGGAGTCGGTCGAGCTGGAGGCTTTGTGCGCTCGAAAGATTGACCAACCTTCGGGAAAGCTCGGAGAGAGCACTTCGGGAGAGGGATGACTTCTCCGAGAAGGTATGTCGTACGCACATTCTTATATTTAGTTGTAATGCTTGGTGCTGATTGACTTACTTTATGCTTCTCATATTACGCAGAATGACGCCCTGGTGGAGCGGCTTCGAGAGGATGTTGTGGCCAAGGACGCCGAAGTCCTAGAGCTAGCTTGGCTAAATGATGCCGCATCTTCGGAGAGGGAGGTACTTCTGGGGGAAGCTATACTCAATTCAAGACCTTCTCCGAGGTGCTCAGGAGGAGGCTGTTGCACAATATGCGGCAAAGGCTGAGGGCAGTGAATATTTATCCTCGTACAAGAGGGATGCTACAGCTGCGAATGACTGGGTAAGGGAGATATCCGAGAAGGCTGAGCTGAAGCTGGCTCGAGAAGTCGCATATGCTCGTGCATAAGCCAGGAGGCAAGCCCTTGTGGAAGTGAGCGCCAAAGGTGTCGATCTCTCTTCCGAGATCGAAGAGGCCAGGGCCCTGAAAGCGGCTCGGACAAAAGCGGAGGCGAAGAGTAGATTTTCCTCCTTTTTTAATTTTTCCTTTTTCTATATATGGGACCCTTCGAGGGAAATTTTGTAAACAACACTTTTGTAAATATATTTTTTGAAATAGAATATCTTTTGTCACATTTTGCACAAACTTTGTTCCATAATATTTATGCAACAATTTGACTTTTATGCTTTGATTCTTAGCTTCCTCGGAACTCGTACTTGCAATAGTAGATCCCCTTGATGTGTGACACCTTCTCGAGGCTAAGTCGACATGCGAGCATTGATTCCTCGAACCCCCTATGACGGTATCATTCATGTGACGTGACCGTGAAGTGACCGAGGTGGCCCCACCGGTACACTTCCACAAATGTTATGGTGACTTTGTCAGAAATTGAATGGCCTTCAAAGTAGTTGGTTAGCCACCTTTCGTTCTATAAATATTCTTGCTTTTCCTTCATTCTAACTCTTGCACCTTTGCAAAAACTTCAGCTTTTCTTTCAACTTTCTCTCCCCTTCCCCATTTTTGCGAAAGCTGCTTTCATTCCTGCCTATTCACCTTCGCTTGAGTAGCTATGGCTGCCGTGCCCGAATTTGTTCACCAAGAAGAGGGGAATTCTTCCTCTACTCCTAGCCTGGCTGGTGGCACACCGTCGACGTATGGTGATCTGACCTCGTATTGCTTTGCTCCAAAGAAAGACTTTGCATTAGATAAACCCTTTGATGCCCTGGGCCATCGAGATCATACTTCAAGGTTTGTCCGATCGATAGAAGAAAACCACCTCGAGGCTGCGAGAACAGATTGTGGCTAGGGGGGAATGTGATGCTGTAGATACCCTCTCGAGAAGAGAATGTCATGACTTATATAGAAGGATTCTTGAACGTGTATACGTAACCGTTTACATTAGGCCCCCTAGACCGACTTGTGCTTGAATTCTGCAAAAGGTACCGAGTCACCCTGGCACAGATTCATCCGTCCTTTTGGCGGATAATGCTGATGATGAGGTATTTCACCGAAAAGTCTGAGCTCGAATTTACCCTCAGCCACCTTATTAGGTTATATCGGCCTCATCATTGTCGAGACTTGATTGCGTTACGATGCTGGTCCACAAGGCCTTTCATTGCCACCGATGACGAGGACCAAAATGGACGATGGATGAGTCAGTTTGCTCGGGTGAGGACCATCAATATCATTCTAGCGGAGTTCCTGACTTTTCCCGAAAAATTGAACTTCAAATGTAAGTGCCATGTCGTGCCTTAGTGTCTTTTGTCCTTATCGATTTATAAGAACGTTTATTTTTCTCTTTTTTAGCGGTCCCGTGGGTGCCCGGGGAGGTCCCCGATATTGCAGACTGGACTTGGAGGTTGGTAGCTTCCTCAGCATATGACGAGTGCAAGTGGCGTGATCTCTCGAAGGGAAGATGGGAAGAAAAGCACCACGGTATGAGTCGTGTGGTATCCCTTTTGATGAACGTTTCGTTTTGTGTGTACTAACTTTGTCACTTTAGGTGTTGGTGGGTTTTCCGAAATGAGGTCGTGCCCCTTCGAGGAGAGGGAAGGCCCGAGGGAGGACAATAATTGAAAACGATCCTATATAGATGAGGACATTCTCGATGAGGGGGGGCCTTCTCGGAGGCATAAAGGAGATGCCTCTACTGAGGGGAGTTCTATATATGTTGGTCATTCTGCGGACATCAACTCTCTTTGTGAGGATGATTCATTGCTCACGGCTCGAGCTGGGGGCCCTTCCGAGGCTTCTGATTTTGTCAGGCCTGAGACCTCTAATTTTGAAGAAGATATTCCTCGAGAGAGAAAGAACAAGAGTCCTCCACCATTGTATGTTTCTGCCCTCGAAGGTAATCGAGGGGTGCTCGGGACCAGGGGCCGCTAGGCCAAGTGAAGTTTTTCGAGGGGGCATACCCCTATTGAGAGAGATTCAACTGGGGCCGATGGGGCTAGGCCAGTAGATGCATGCTCAACTTTTAAGGAGGCACAGCGGTTCTGTTCCGAGATGAGTTGCGATCGGCCTTGTTGGATTTTTAGCTGTGAATCTTCATTCTTTGAACTGAAGTTTCTCTTTTGTAGGTTTTTGACAAACTCAAGTCCGAGCTGCTTCGCTGTGAGACCCGGTTGCGGGAAGCTTTGGGTAAGAGAAAACCTCTGAAGTTTCTTTGCAATGAGAAGACAAAAGAGTTGATACATCTTCGGGTGGAGATGCATCGGAGCCAGATTTGTGAAGGCATCTTGAGCGTCAGGTAACCCTTACCCTGAAGCGGTACGTTCTTCCTTTCTCGATTTTGGGAACCAATGCTTTGGTACTTCAGTTGTAGGAAAAGATCGAAGCGTTGGAGCACCTTTGGGGTTAGGTCGGGCAAGTTAGGTTCGAATGCCAAGCGCTGAAGGTGCAGGTAAGCATTCATGTTGCGGCCCAAAGGAATGCTTTTGCCAAGGCTGCTGCCCTCGAGATACAACCTCACAATGCCCGAGAAGATAACTCAATTCAATCGAGCAGTATTGTCAAGCTCGAGGCTGATCTTCTAAATATGAAGGCCGAGGTTGTGGACGCTCGGGCTGAAGCTGAAGAAGTTCGAGCGAAGGCCGATAAGAAGGTGTCCATTTACTTGAAAGACGCTACCGATGCTCGTGCTGAGTTGAGAGGAGCTTTCGACAGAGTGAGGAGGGGAAATGAGTATGCCTGATGCAAGTCTCGGAGGGAGACCCTCGAAGAGATACATGCTAGGGGCTTTGACCTCTCGGAAGAGATAAAGCAAGCCAAGGAGGACGAGATCGAAGCCAAGTTTTTCCTTTCTTCTTAAGCTGATGCTGATATTTGAAGGTCGCCATGGGAGCTGGTCCGAGGGGCCTTTGAGGGAGCTGGTCCCGAGAGTAGACTATATTTTATGCTTTGTTATTTGCCTAAAATTCTTGTGGGAGTGTTATAAATATGTATTTGTAACGCACATACATATATGAAAGATTCTTTGGTTTGATTTGCTTGTTTATAGTTAGCTCGATGATTTGGACTTTGAGATGAAACCCTTGGGGTTATAAATCGATCATGCGGCTTTTTAAGTTGGCGACACGGGCTCTTACGCTTTTTGGCCCTGAGGCGCTTTTATTAACCATTTCGGGCTTAGTCTCCGAGTCGGGTTGCGACTCGAGCTCAACGGCCCTCAGGTTTTTAAATTGACCCTGAGGTGCGTAGCTGGCAACTTTGTCTCTTACACGTAAGGTCGATACGACCTTTAATGTAGAGGGCGACTTGGGCTCTTACGTTTTTTTGGCCCTGAGGTGCTTTAGCTAACCGTATCGGGCTTAGTCTCTGAATCGGGTTTCAACTCGAGCTCAACGACCCTCAGGTTTTTAAATCGGCCCTGAGGCGCTTTGGGTCGGCATGACCTGTAGCTGGCGACTTGGGCTCTTACACATAAGCTCGATACGACCTTTAGTGTAGCGGGCGACTTGGGTTCTTACATTTTTTTGACCCTGAGGCGCTTTAGTTAACCGCATCGGGCTTAGTCTCCGAATCGGATTTCGACTCGAGCTCAACGGCCCTCAGGGTTTTAAAACGGCCTTGAGGCACGTTGGGTCGGTATGACCTGTAGCTGGCGACTTGGACTCTTACGCGTAAGGTCGATACGAGTAGATGGCGACTTGGGCTCTTACGCTTTAGGTTGGTACGACCTTTGATGTAGGTGGTGACTTGGGCTCTTACGCTTTAGGTCGGTATGACCTTTAACCGGTTCTTTTCAAACTTTTTTGAAGTAATTGGAGGCCTGTGATTTTGTGGCAACAGTCGGACGTCTCCGAGTCGCGTTAGTTTTGCTGAAGCCTTTTAGTCCCCGAGTGAAATAGCCACGGGGTCTATATTGAGGGTATGCCTTTTGGGTCTTACAAGTTCGATATATAGCCTTGACTTTGATATGGGGGTTATGCCTTCTGTCTAAGGTCTTACAAGTTTGTACATGCCTTGCTTGAGGTCTTACATTTTTTATGTTGCCTCATGGAGAGCTTACGAGTTTGAAGTTGCCAGCCTGAGGTCTTACGGCTATGAGTCGATTGTGGAGGTCAGCCCTTGAGTTAGAGTTGATATTTCCCCATGGGGGGCTTATATTGTTGGTATTTCCTTGTGTATGGCTTATGAGCTCGACGTTACCTGCCTTGACATTTTACGACTTTATGTTAGATAGCTCGATGAGCCGACAGTTGGGGACAGTCCCCGAGTCGAAGTTGATATTGCCTCGAGGAGGGCTTATGAGCTTGAAGTTGCAGGCCCTGAGGTCTTATGGCTTCGATTTTTTGGCGACTCGATGGAGTGACTGTCGAGGAATTTTCCTGAGTGCTTGATAAATTTTTGGCCCTGGGATATCTTTTGTGAAAATAGCAAACTTCTTTGATGTGTGAAATGTTCTGATGATAAAAGGTACGTCTCTGATTACTTGGTAAAAGTATACATGTTTTTACCATCGCGTGTTCGATTATTCTATGCAGACACGGTTCATTCGACCGTTTGGTAGGATACATCATTTTCCTATCGAGACCCTCTTTGGCACATTCCAGTGATCTCCTGGGAGGATGCCCCTCAGTATTCGAGGTTGATCGAAGAGAAGCCTTGAATACTTGGTGAGTTCTCCTTAGGTAGCATATGGATGTTGCCTCGTTAAAAACTTCGTCGGTAAAACCCTATTGGGATAAAACCTGACGTGAGGGAAAAAGAGCGCAACGCATGCTTTAAAACCTAAGGCCTTCAAGCTGGGGGTGCTTCGACTCCTTTCAATCGAACACCTGCACACAGGTTAGCGCAAAGTGTGAAAGAAAAAAGGAGAGGGTCATACCTTAGCTGCAATAGCGCTCGAGCCTTGAAATGTTTTGGTTATCTGTTCCAAGGACGCGGCACGATCCTTTGTTTGTTCCTACGAGGATGTAGTTTGTGATTGTTATTTGTTTTTTTGCTTGCTTTTTTGTAATCCATTGAGGACTCGAGAGGCGGGTACGATCTAGTCGAGCAACCCGAGTTGCTCTACCACCCTCGACCAAATTATGTTGGCCGAGCTGCCTGGATCCACGAGCACACGTTTAATTTGAAATTTATTGAAAAGAAAAGGAATTACCAGTGCGTCATTATGAGGTTGGGATAAGGTCTCGGTGTCCTCTTCGCTGAATGAAACGGCGTCTTCAGGTATGTAGCTTCGAGTTCGCTTTTCTCTGGTGATGGATACTTTTGTTTGCTTAAAAATGTGTCCCTGAGGGACGTCGACCCCACCAATAATCATGTGGATGACGTGTCGTGGTTCTTCCGTTTCATTTTTCTTGTTTGCCTCTCTTTCCCGAAATTGGTTTTTAGCTCGGTCACTAAAGAATTCTAGAAGGTGCACTTTGCTGATTTGTCGGGCTACCTCTTCTTGAAGTTGTTTGCAATCTTAGGTCCTATGACCGTGGATATCGTGGTATTCACATATCAAGTTGGGGTTCCTCTGCGAAGGATCTGATAGCACGGCTCTCGGCCACCTGGTATCCCTGATCTTACTTATGGCCGATAGGATGTCTAAAAAATCGATGTTGAAGTTGTACTCAGATAGCTGGGGTGCCTCCACCGGACCTGTGTGCCTGTCGAACCCAGCTTTGTTCAAGAGTCCCCGAGGATTCTGTCCTCGGTCCATCCTTTGGTCACTTCGAGGTACGTTACGTCTCGGGATATTTCTCCGATTTTCTGCGTATGATTGATACCTTTCTTTGTTTGGCCGTGGTTCTCTTTCTAGAGGCCTCGATTCCTTTGCTTAGACTCTGATAGGATACACCGAGCCCGAGGGGGCTTCCAATTGGTCGTCCTTGTCACGACCCGATTCACCCTCCAAAGGTATGGTGATGGCACTTAGTCTTTACAACTAGGTAAGCCTACTATAAGGGGGAAGCTAAAGTAAACACAAGAAATAATAGGGGATAAGTGCAATGATACAAATAACATACTGGCCGCTCGGCTCATACAACATATAACTCCCAAAACCCGGAATGTCGTAGACAGTCACAAGCTTCTAACACTACTGTAGCTCTAACAAAAACTGGAAAGTACATAAGAAAATCTTTACAAGCTAGAATGGAAGGGGACTCGGAGGATTCTGCGGATGCGGCAGAAATACCTTGCGATCTCCTGGAATCAGCAGCAACGACTAACCACGAGGCTGATAGCTCGTACCTGGATCTGCACTCGAAAAACATATGCAATAAAGGGCATGAGTACACCACATTTGGTACCCAGTAAGTGCCAAGCCTAACCCCAGTCAATTAGTGACGAGGTCAGGTGCAGGCTCTACTGGATTTCTACATAAATCAATTTAAAACAGTACAAAGATAGGTAATGTATACAGTAAACAGTTTAAGAAAACAATATAAGTTGTACAGTAAAGAGAGTCCTCGGCATAACACAATATATATAACGAGGTGGAATCTCCTTGGGTACCGTCCCGTAGTTCCAAATGATTATACATTACAAAGGGATCTCTTAGAATACGTCTGTAGTCCCAATTTAAATATTCAGTACAGGGAAATCTCCCGTAATACGTCTGTAGTCTTAATTTAAATATGCAGTACATGGGGATCTCCCGGAATACGTCTGTAGTCCCTATTTAAATATGCAGTATTGGGGGATCTCCCGGAATACGTCTGTAGTCCCAATTTAAATATGCTATGCAGGATGAATGACAAGCATAACATCGAGTTTACACAGTTTATACTAATCACAGATAAGGCAAATAAGGGCTTACCTAAGCAAGGCGCACAAAAAATCAAGTAGGCAATTAAGCACGTAAGCATGCTTTCCTAATCTAAACTAAACAATATATCATATGAGAGCAAGTTCATAGAAGATAAAAACAATATATGTTTTAGTAAGGGAAAAATGAGATTTTTGAAATAACGACCCGTGTACGTACTCGTCACCCCACGTACACGGCGCCCACACAATATTTAGCATCAAATATCCTAAGGGGAAAGTCCCCTACGCAAAGTTAGGCAAGCCACTTACCTCTGATCAATTCAACCTGGAATCACGTTCTTGCCACGAGTACCAAACTCCAAATTACCCAAATCTATTCAAATAAGTTTCATAATGTGAATATCACTACAAGAAACTAGTTTAACAACTAAATTTGAAGATAAAGCGCGAAATTAGGGAAATTCCCCAAAAACTCCCGGGCCCACGACTCGGAATTGGGTGAAAGTCACAAATTCCGAACACCCATTCACTCACGAGTACACTCAATTGAAAATCATCAAAATCCAACGTCGAATTATCATTCAAAACTCGGATTCTCAATTGGGTGACCTTCCTCTCATTTTCAAATATTTTCCCACAATTTCTCCCTAATTAGATTGAAGAATTCACTATAGATTGATTAAATACAAGGGAAATAGAATTAGGAATCGTTACATATTGATCTCCTCTTCAAAACCATCACAAAATTGCCAATTCCCGAGCTCCAAATTTATTTTAGTAATTATGAACTCAAACCCTCGATTTTTCCTATTTCCTACCAGCGATTTTCACTTCTGTGGTCAATTGGGCCGCACCTGCGGAAAAGGCATCGCAGGTGTGAAAACTCATTAATTGGGTTGGGGCTGCACCTGCGATATCTGCGCCGCATCTACGGTACCGCACCTGCGGTCTCCAATCCGCACCTGCGGACCCAACTGGCCTTGGGCAAATTCGCACCTGTGCAACCCCTTCCGCAGGTCGAGACACCAGCACCAGAAACTTCATCTATTAGCTTAAGTCTAAAAATCTTCCCGTTGAGCATCCAGAACACTCCTGAGGCCCCCGAGACCTCAACCAAAACCACCAACCAGTCCTACAACCTCATTAGAACTTAGTAGAGCATTCAAACCACATCACATAACACCAAAAATAAGAATTAAACATAAATTCAAGCCTAAGAACTTAGCAAATTTCCGAAATCCACAATTATGCCGAAACACATCAAAACTAGTCCGATTGACCTCAAGTTTGACACACAGGTCACAAATGACACCACGAACCTATAGCCACTCCCGAAATTTCATTCCCAGTCTGATATCAAAATTTCACCAATCGGCCTAAATCACTGAAATTCTAACTTTCGCCAATTCAAGCCTAAATCCAGTACAGACCTCGAAAACACCTTCCGGACGCGCTCCTGACCCCAAAAATCACTCAACGGAGCTAACGGAGGTGACAGAATTCCATTCTGGACCCGTCTTCACATAGTTCCGACTACGGTCCGACTTTTAAGGCTTAAATTCATAACTAGGGACTAAGTGTCCCAAAACTCTCCGAATTTAATAGCTAAACACTCTGGCAAGTCCCAAAAGAAGAAACAAACATGGGGAAGCAGTTATTAGGGGATCGAGGCTCTAACTCTCAAAATGACCGGCCAGGTCGTTACATTCTCCTCCTCTTAAAATAATCGTTCGTCCTCGAACGAGTATAAGGACATACCTAAAGCTGTGAAAAGATGAGGGTACTGGCTGCACATATCCTGCTCGGTCTCCAAAGTCGCCTCCTCGACCAGCTGACCCCTCCACTGAACCTTTACTGATGCAATATTGTTCGACCTGAGCTTTATGACCTGCCTATCCAAAATGGCTACTGGCTCCTCAACATAAGATAGATCCTTGTCCAACTGGACTGAACCGAAGTCCAATACATGAGCTGGATCGTCGTGATACTTCCGGAGCATAGACACGTGGAATCCTGGATGAACTCCTGCTAGCCTAGGAGGCAAGGCAAGCTCATAAGCAACCTCCCCAACACACTGCAATATCTCAAAAGGGCCAATGAATCTCGGACTCAGTTTACCCTTCTTCCCAAACCTCATGACGCCCTTCATAGGCGATACTCGAAGCAAAACCCGATCACCAGCCATAAATGCCAAATCACAAACCTTCCGGTCCGCATAACTCTTCTGCCTGGACTGAATTGTGCAAAGTCTCTCCTGAATCACCTTCACCTTTTCTAGGGCATCCTGGACAAAATCTGTACCCAACAATCGTGCCTCACCCGGCTCGAACCATCCCACTGGAGATCGGCACCGTCTATCATACAAAGCCTCATACGGTGCCATATGAATGCTGGACTGGTAACTGTTGTTGCAGGCGAACTCTGCGAGTGGAAAGAACTGGTCCCATGACCCTCCGAACTCCATCACACAGGCGTGGAGCATATCCTCAAGAATCTGAATCGTGCGCTCTGACTGCTCGTCCATCTGAGGGTGAAAGGTTGTGCTCAACTCCACCCTGGTGCCCAACTCCTGTTGTACGGCTCTCTGGAACTGTGATGTGAACTGTGTACCTCTGTCTGAGATGATGGATACTAGAATACCGTGAAGGCGGACGATCTCTCTGATATAAATCTCAGCCAACCTCTCTGAAGAATAAGTGGTCAGCACTAGAATGAAATAAGCTGACTTGGTCAGCCGATCCACGATCACCCAAATAGTATCGAACTTTCTCAAAGACCGTGGAATTCTAACTACAAAGTCCATGGTGATCCGCTCCCACTTCCACTCTGGAATCTCAATCTGCTGAAGTAATCCTCCTGGTCTCTGATGTTCATATTTAACTTGCTGACAGTTGAGACACTTGGCCACAAATTCCACTATGTCCTTTTTCATCCTTCTCCACCAATAGTGTTGTCTCAGGTCCTGGTACATCTTCGCGGCACTCAGATGGATGGAGTACCGCGAGCTATGGGCCTCCTCCAGAATCAACTCCCGAAGCCCATATCCATTGGGCACACAGATCCGCCCCTGCATCCTCATCACACCATCATCATCTATAGACACATCTCTGGCATCGCCTCGCCGAACGCCGTCCTGAAGAACCAGAAGGAGGGGGTCATCATACTGGTGCTCTCTGATGCGGTCATAAAGAGAAGATCGAGCAACCACACAAGCTAATACCCGGCTAGGCTCTGAAATATCCAACCTCACGAACTGGCTGGCTAAAGACTGAACATCCAAGGCTAAAGGCCTCTCAGCCGCTGGAAGGTATGTCAAGCTCCCCAAACTCTCCGCCTGGAGACTCAAGGTGTCGGCCACTACATTGGCCTTCCCCGAGTGGTATAATATGGTGATATATTAGTCTTTAAGTAGCTCCAACCACCTCTGCTGACGTAGATTAAGGTCCTTCTTTTTGAACAAGTGCTGCAAACTTCGGTGATCAGTGTAAATCTCACAGAGAACACTGTACAAATAATGATGCCAGATCTTCAGGGCGTGAACAATAGCTGCTAACTCGAGATCATGAACCGGATAATTCTTCTCATGCACCTTCAACTGCCTGGACGCGTAGGCAATCACCCTACCGTCCTGCATCAATACTGCTCCAAGGAAAATCCTCGAGGCATCACAATAGACAGTATAGGACCCCGAACCTGTAGGAAACACTAATATTGGGGCCGTAGTCAAAGCTGTCTTGAGCTTCTGACTCTTCTCACACTCCTCGGTCCACCTGAAAGGAGCACCCTTCTGGGTGAGTCTTGTCATAGGTGTTGCAGTAGATGAAAATATCTCTACAAAGCGACGGTAGTACCCTGCCAACCCAAGGAAACTGCGGATATCCGTAGCTGATGACGGTCTAGGACAACTTTGCACTGCCTCCACCTTCTTTGGATGTACCTTGATCCCATCACAAGACACTATGTGGCCAAACAATGCCACTGAATCAAGCCAGACTCATACTTAGATAATTTTGCATACAATCTCTTCTCCCTCAAAGTCTGAAGCACGGTCCTCAAGTGCTGCTCATGATCTTCCCGTGATCGGGAATATACCAGGATGTCGTCAATAAACACAATGACGAAGGAATCAAGATGAGGCCGGAACACATTGTGCATCAAATGCATAAAAGTTGTTGGGGCATTGCTCGGCCCAAATGACATGACAAGAAACTCATAGTGACCATATCTGGTCCTGAAGGCAGTCTTCAGGATGTCTGGCTCCCGAATCTTCAGCCGATGATAGCCAGATCGTAAGTCAATCTTAGAGAATACTCTGGAACCCTATAACTGGTCAAATAAATCATCAATGCGAGGCAAAGGATACCTGTTCTTCATTGTAACCTTGTTCAGCTGCCGATAATAAATACACATACGCATAGAGCCATCCTTTTTCTTCACAAATAACACTGGGGCACCCAAGGTGATACAGTGGGCCTGATGAAACCCTTATCAAGAAACTCTTGTAACTGCTCTTTCAACTCCTTCAACTCAGGAGGAGCCATACGGTAAGGAGGAAAAAAAATGGGCTGAGTGCCCGGCAACACATCAATGCCGAAATCAATATCTCTGTCGGGTGGCATACCTGGAAGATCAGTTGGGAATACATCAGGAAAGTCCCTCACTACTGGAATTGACTCAACTGGAGGGGTATCAACACTGACATCTCTCACATAGTCCAAATACGCATCACACCCCTTCTCAACCATCCGCTGAGCCTTAAGAAATGAAATGACCCTGCGGGGAGTATACTCTAAGGTACCTCTCCACTCCAATCTCGGCAAGACTGGCATGGCCAGCGTCACGGTCTTAGCGTGGTAATCAAGAAATTCATAATATGGTGACAACTAGTCCATGCCCAAGATAACATCGAATTCTACCATGCTGAGCAATAATAAATCAACCGTGGTCTCAAAACCGCTAAAAGTAATCAAACACGACCGAGATACGTGGTCCACAACTAGAGAGTCTCCCACAGGAGTAGATACATAAACATGGGAACTCAAAGAATCCCGAGATATCCCAAATGTGGAGCGAAATAAGAGGACACATATGAATACATAGAGCCTGGGTCAAATAATACTAATGCATCCCTATGAAAGATAGGGACAATACCTGTGATGACTGAATCTGAAGTAACGGCCTCGGAACGGGATGGAAGGGCATAGTATCTGGCCTGGCCTCCCCCTCTAGGGCGACCTCTACCTCCCCGACCTCCACCTGGCAGCTGGGGCTGGAAGAATAGCCGGAGAACCCGACAGAGCAGGCTGATAAGACTGTGGAGGTGCACCCCTCCTGGCCCTGGGGCAACCCCTAATCATGTCACGAGTGTCACCACACTCAAAACAACCCCTCGAAGGACGCTGCGGCTGAGACTGAATAGGAGCTGGCCTGCTGGGCGAGCCGGTAATAGCACCTCGAACTGGAGGCATACTGGATATTGGCGGTGCATAATAAGGCTCATGAGGTCTAGGAGGAGCTAGAATACCGCTGGCTGGTAGAAGAGCTGAATGAACGGGGCGACCCACAGAGCCCCTACCATAGCGTGCTGCTGGTGCACGAGCTCTTGAAAAACGGCCAGTCTCTCGAGACCTCTTGGCCTCTCTCTCCTCCCGGTCCCGGGAAAACATGCCCTCTACTCTCCTGGAAATACTCACTGCCTGCTGAAGTGATATCCATCTCCAACTATCTGGCCATACTGGTCTGAATGCTAGGGTGAAGTCCCTCAATGAAGCGGAGAACCCTCTCTCAGACTGTGGCAACCAAGGCTAGTGCACGCCGAGCTATCTCACTGAAATGGACTGCATACTCCGACATAGTAATAGTACCCTGGTGCAACTGCTCGAACTACGCATGCCACGTATCCCTGAGGCTCTGAGGGACATACTCTCGTAGAAACATCTATAAAAACTGAGTCCAAGTGAGTGAGGCTGCGTCGTCCGGACCACTCAGTTCATAGGCACGCCACCACTTATCTGTCGCTCCCTTCAGCTGGAAAGCGGTGAAAGAAACCCCACTGGTCTCCAGAGTGCCCTAGTGCGGAGAATACGATGACACTCCTCAAGAAAACCCAAAGCATCCTGCGAAGCTAGTCCGCTGAAAGTAGGTGGGTGGTACTTCTTGTACCTCTCAAGTCTGAGTTGCTCTGCCTCAGAAGTAGCTACCCTGGTCTCATGTTGTACCGGAGCCACTGGGGGCATAGGAATATACTCTGGGGCCTAATCAACCTGGACCGACTGCTTAGGAGTGCGGGTTGCGGGAGTCTGTGCCCCTCCCCTGGCCTGAGATGTAGCAGGAGCTATCAAAAGTAGTTCAGCCTGGGCTAGAGTGCTGAACATGCTCATGAACTGAGCCAAAGTCTCTTGCAAGGCTGGAGCAGCCACATGAACCTCCTGTGCTGGCTCTCCAGCTGGAGCAGCTGTAGGCTCATCTATCGATGCTCTCGATGGTGCTCGGGCTGCACCGCGTGCTCGTCCTCTACCCCTACCCCTGGCTCTGGCTGGGGGCTAGAGTGCCTGGTCGTCGGTCCGTCCGGTACGGGTCTGTTACGCCCCGCAATAGTACGTCGATATTACGTCCCGCAGTATTATATTACGAGGATGCTACGTCTCGCAGTATTAAATTACGACTATGTTGCACCCTGTAGTATTGTACATTGAATTTGTCGTAAGGTAATTGACATTAGTCTAAGGAAAGAGATTTGTAGATTATATGGATTATGAAATTTTAAACAAATGATGAGTAAATTCGTGAAGGTGAGAGGGGAAGCAAGTCAAAGAAAAGGAATTTTTCATCCAAGTTTGACATATTGAGATAAAATATGGGTCGAGCATTAATACTTGATATTTATGGACTTGTTCCATTACAAGGTACTACATGACCATGCTAGTAAGGTGTACAAGGTATGTTAAAAGAGACTAGTATTTTAAGTAAGTTGAGACAATTTTTAATTATGCGGGTAATTGGTTAATTACCCGCTAGCGGGATATTACCTAATTAAATTAATTAAAAACTTTGGATAATTATCAAAGGAAGAATGTGGCAGGACAAGCAAACCACATAAAATGACTAAGTAGTCATATAATCCTAGGTGGCAACATATCAAAGCCCTCGACATAAGTCAAAATGTCAAAAAGTAACGGAAAAGAAAGGTTGGAACTTTCAAAGACAAAAAAACAAGGAAAACAGAATGGTGGGAAACATAAAAGAAAAAAATGAATAAGGTGTAGGAATGGGTTTTTTCCCGCATCAATATTTTTGTCAACTTATCGTAGTGCATTTCCTTTGAAAGCTTAGATGGATGAGAAAGGAAGACATGGAAATTTATTTGTTTGGATTATACCGTACGGGAGAATATGAATAGGCTCCACTATATCTTTTTCTCATTTTCTACTTAAGATTCCGAGTTTGGCCAAATCTCATTGTCGTTGATGTAATATAATCATATAATCTTGCTACATATGACTAAGTAGTCGTATGACAAATTCAATGTTTTAGACGAATGGATCACTACATTTTCTAACGTTTTGAAGACTACACTTAGAAAGGAGGTTTGGTACAAAAGCTATGAATTTTCCTACAAAGTTCCTACAACCAGAGACATTAGCGTTCTTGCAAATCCAAAACGTTAGCCATTAAGGCGTGAAGAAAGATTTCTTGGTACAGTAGCAACGTATAATCTTGTGATTCTAAAGGAGTACGGTGCAACCTTTTCCAAAATTATCATACGGATTTTTCTCTACTCTAGGAATGTCAAGGCTATTCCTTCTTACTTTTGGCATGATCTATACGACACAAGCGAAATGAGCAAATACACAACTTCCATAAATTACTCTATTCGTAAAAATGCTAGAGATGTATATTCTTATTCTCCCATGTATCATATTATTTTATCATCTATTCATGGGTCTCAAAAATACGTAAATTGCTAAAGTTTACTTCATGATGTTATTCATAGGCATAATGGTCTTATGATATACCGAGAGATTTATTAACGTATTTCATATGCATTTCATGCATTTGTACATGCACATTGACCCATGACCAGATGGTGTTATATACGTACATATATGTATGTATATATATGTATATGGGATATGTGAAAGATTATGGTGTTATATACGCACCACCACCTGATCCGCTGGTATACGTTGATGATTTCCCCACAGTGGTCGAGATGATATGATGGTATTCCCTCAGAGGCTTGATGATGTTATGAACACATGTACCTATGCACGACATGATATTCATATGCATATACATGACACCGTATGTACTTCATGATTTACGAAGTTATCCAGACTTACAGGTTTAGTCATTTACTCTATATTTCTTCCATGTATGTTATGTACTTATTTATGTTCCTTACATACTCGGTACATTATTTGTATTGACGTCCCTTTTTCTCGAGGATGCTGCGCTTCATGCCCGCAGGTCACGATAGACAGATCAAGAGCCCTTCCAAGTAGGCTATCAGCTCAGCGGAAGATGTTGGTGCGCTCCATTTGCTTCGCAGTTGATCTTTTGGTTAGTATGATTTAGACGTGTATTGTTTTATGTCGGGACACTGTCCCGGCCTTTGTGAAAATTATATATTCTTAGAGGCTTGTAGACAGATGTCATGTAAGTAAAAGATTGTATGGCCTTGTCGGCCTATGTTCAGTATACGAGTGGAAAGTTGGTCTTATAGGCATGTATGTCTTATGCATAAGTTAGTACCTCACGTTGTATTCTACTTATCTCACGACAGTCTTCCAGCTCAGTTATCAACGATAGTATGATACGTTATGTTGGTACTCGGTTGAGTAAGGTACCGGATGCTCGCTGCGGCCAATCGGTTTAGGTCATGACAAAAGTGGTATCAGAGCAAGTCTGTCCTAGAGAGTCTATAAGCCGTGTCTAGTAGAGTCCTGTTTATGGGTGTGTCGTGCACCACACTTATAAGCAAGAGGCTACAGGGTATTTAGGACTGTCACTCTTTCTTATTACTCTAGATCGTAAGGTAGAGCACTTATAAGAATTCAAATTTTAAACTTCTATTTTATTCGTAATAAGACGATGCCTACATTCAGAAAGGCGATCGATAAGGGATATAGCTGTGGACGTGTTGAGTTAGAGGAACTCGATTTTTCACCTGGCTTATAATTAGTAAATGTGAGGTCTTCAACAGATCATACGTGTATTAAAAGGTGTAAGGTTCTTAGTAAGGAGCTTTTAGGAAAGGATACTTATCCACTATTACGGTAAAAAGGAATCGGAAGTTAGACACAAGTTTCAGCAAGCAAAAGAAGCAAGGTGAAGAAGGGTACGAGGTACCCAAATAATAAATATTATCACTATTTACCATTCAGGAAGGGAGATATAAGCATTTTGAGTTACCTTCAACAGTAACAGATGTACGTACAATCAGCCATACCTATCTCAGTCATGCCCAATGGGAGTTAACGGATATGGTTTAAGAGAAGGACATGATATCAAGATCTGGCTGGGGTTAGAGTAACCCAAGATGAAGGTGGGATTGCTTGCGTTAGTTGATGTTTCCAAAGGATATTGTAAATGTGCCAACAAAATCTCCCTGTGAGACACCCAGATGGTACACTCTGAAATAATACAGCTAGATATGAGTACTATAATGATAGGCACTGGAAGCTTTAAAAGGATAAATGTTACCTTAGTATGGCTCCTGTCCCTAGTAAAGAAAGAATGTCAGGAAACCCGAAGAGCCAGTAGACGGAGCAAGGGGAGCTAAAAGCAAAGGAATGTCATGTGGAGATCTTCAAAACAAAAGTGTTAGACAGAAATGTTAGCAGAAAATGAGAATA
Source organism: Nicotiana paniculata (assembly GCA_005239505.1). Lineage (NCBI taxonomy): Eukaryota > Viridiplantae > Streptophyta > Magnoliopsida > Solanales > Solanaceae > Nicotiana > Nicotiana paniculata. The sequence goes on from MDKI01201775.1 coordinate 18,645, forward strand.
AAGTTAATGAATCGTTATGAGTAAGATGTGATGCATGGATGACAATGGGAAAAAAATGATAAATGACGGTATTATAGGATATATAGTCAAGTGAAGGAAAAGACAAGATGAGCCAGGCCTTGATACAACAAAAGAGTATAGGCCATAAAGTTATATCCTCATTTTGAGAAATAAGTCCGTGAAACCAACGCGACTACCCGAAGGAAGAGTTAAACTACAAAATAATAGAGATCAGTATGGGCTGGTGAATAAGATAAAGTAAACATGAATTGGGGTTTTAGTGATTTGATAATGGTCGACATCATGAGAATTTCAGATTTCGTATCGGCAATAATAGAATGAACAACGGAAGAAGATTCATGAGAAATTCAGAGAATGGTCATTCAGGAAGACGCTTCCCTAAAGTAAGCAATGTGAACAAAAATTAAGCTTAAGAGACTATATGTGCCAGTTATAGTAATTGTCACCTCGCAAGTAAGGAATTTTGTTATCCTTAGTAAAAGAGGATTACCGCAAGGAGAGTAAGGGTCATCGATGATGTGAAAGGATGCCAAAAATGACGAGGTAGAACATCTATAGGCAGATTGCCGTAGCTCCACCTTTTAGTACTCCCCTCAAGAGGGGAATATGGAATGACCTGACATTACGTCAGAATTAAGTGGTTCCAGTAATTATGGAATGGTAACGGAAGAATGCGATAAAACGAAAAAGGGATGAGATTGCACTTATTCAAAGCCTACATTTATGCTACGATACCAGAGAATTATGCAAACACGACGTCAAGGAAAGGAAGTAAGGGTTCCTGTCCGAGATATTATTAATTAATAAGGAGCCAGTGCGAGAGGCAAGTTAAGACAAAGGAAATGACCCAAGAAAGATTACACGGAATATTGATACGGGAATGGGACAACAAGCAATTAGTAGTTGATTCAAGAACAGCCTAGCAATGGCTAGACAAGAGAATATAGACAAATCAACAGATCATGCAAGATAAACATGGGGAATTCAGCCTCATATTTATGACATCGTGATCCTTGAAAAATATCCATATAGGATTTGGGGAAGTTAAAAAGGTACTGTATGAGTGTTACGGAAATAAAATAAAGTGCCACCGTGAAGAAGTCTAAATATTAGTTTAGGAGTAACCCTACAAGCACAAGGGCATGGAGATAAGTAACTACGGGTAATTATAGGCGAGGGTAAACATCAAAAATTCCGTCAGGCATACGATGTGATAAGCTCGCAGTCTTACAATAGTAAGAGGATCCTACCCCTAAATACCACGATACAAGACTAGTTGGGGAAATAAAAAAAAGGCTTCAACTAAAGCACAACGACCTAAGCAGGAAATGGTCATGTAACAACAGTCTCACAACAATATTGGAAGAACTCCAAAGGAAAGTGGCACCTACCGTGGCTAATGAACGGCATGTAAAAATTAAAAGTAATACTCGAGATCATATGAGTTGCACAAAAACTCTGGCATGTGTGGACACTAAGAGAAGCTAAGTATGGACGCTACACGGGGGCAGAAAGACTAGGAAAAGTAATAGCTTACCTTGAAAGAAAGCTAAGTTGGAACGAAAGAAATTATTTGATCAATGATCCAGAGTTGGTTACGTTATGAACGCACTTAAGGGCTCAGAGTTTTATACATGCAACATATACAGTCGTAGAAGATTTTGTTATACGTTAAAATAAAGAATCGAGTCCAAGTCATAGACGAAGGATTGAATTATTAAACGATTGTATCATGGATATTCCTTAGCGTCCATAAAAGGCTCAAGTAATAACTAATACCATGAACCATAAATCAGGAGATAACTTAAGCCAACATAAAGGCTAATCAGAAGAATGAGGAAACTTAAGAGTTACATCAACGAAGTAAATCAGGAATCTTATTATTGGACCTAACAAATTATACAAATCGTGATTGAGCACATTACAGGGTCACTCTTAATATCAGAGGTACAAGAGGGATAGTATGACAACCATATTCTATAAAGACCCTACAATGAAACCGGTCAGAAAAGTACCAGCCTCATAACAAGTTAATACGAATCTCCCACAGAGTTATGTATGCATCAGAGGTGCAAGTATTGGACGTAAGTTACACCTAGGTGGAAAGGAAGTCATGAAAGAGATAGAAGATACGATGCGAGATTTTAAGGTAAGGTAAAGGTGAACAACGTACGAGATACTCAAAGGTAGAAGATCGTGAATAGTCCATACTTCGGATAAAAGGCTAGAAGCACGAGGATTTAGTATCTAGGAATAATATCGGCATCATAAGTAGCATATCTTCTAACCTACAGTCTAGGTAACGAAAGGCCTGAATAAATGTAACGACCCGACCGGCCGTTTTGAGCTCTAGCGCGTCGTTCAGCGGTTTGAAGTCGTGAGCAACTTCGTTTTAGGTATTATGACCCGTGGGCATGGTCAGAATTGAATTTCAGGAAGTTTAGAATTTATTTGGAAAGAAAATTCTCATTTTAGAAGTCTTAAGTTGGAGAAATCAACTAAGATTGGAATTTTGAGTAAACGACCTTCGAATCAGGATTTGAAGGTTCCAACACGTTCGTATGAAGATTTCGGACTTGGGCGTATGTTCGGATCGGGTTTTATATAACCCGGGAGCGTTTCAGCGTATATTATGGGAGTTAGCATTTTTGAAGAATTTCATAAATTTGGACTTGAAGTGCATTTCAATGTCATTGATGTCCGTTTGGGATTCCGAGTCTGGGAATAGCTTCGTATGGTGATTCTGTTGTTGGGAGCATGATCCGAAGTGAGTTTGGATGTTCGTAGGTCATTTTGAAGTCATTTGGCTAAAGATAGGAATTTGAAGGTTTTTGAGAAATCCAACCGGAAGTGGAAGTTTTGATATCGAGGTAGGAATGTGATTCCGGAAGTTGGAGCACGTCCGTAATGCTGAATATGACTTGTGTGCAAAATTTGAGGTCAATCGAGTGTGATTTGATAGGTCTCGGCGTCGGATGTAGAAGTTTGAAATTCCAAGTTCTTAAAGAATTGGATTTGAGTGCGATTAATGATTTCAGCATTGTTTAACGTGATGTGAGGGCTCAACAAGTCTGTGTCATGTTTTGGGACAGGTTGGTGTGATTGGACGGGGTCTCGGGGACCCCGGGTGGATTCTGGGTGATTGACGGATCAATATTTGAAGTTGGAGAAGGCTGAAGGTTGTTGTCATCTGGTGTAATCGCACCTGTGAGGCTTTGAGCGTAGGTGCGGAGCCGTAGGTGCAGAGCCACAGGTGCGGCTAAGGGCGTCGCAGGTGCGAGATTCGGGCTGGAGCTGAGGAGGCCGCATGTGCGGAAGAGTGGTTGCACCTGCAGAATCGCAGGTGCGAAGAGGGAATTGCAGGAGCGGGAATTTGCTGGGTCAAGTCAAAGCCGCACCTGCGATGGAATTTCCGCAGGTGCAGAGCCGCAGGAGCGGCCATTGTATCGCAGGTGCGAAAGAGGCCTGGGCAGAATGTTTTAAAGTCGGGTTTGTGCCATATCTCTCACATTTTTCATTTGGTTGGGGCGATTTTTGAGGATTTCAAAGGGAGATTTTCACCAAACATCAAGAGGTAAGTGACTCCTTCTCATTTCCAAGTTAAATACAAGATCATTACATAAATTTGATATGAGAAATTGTGGGAAAAATTGGGGTTTTTGAAGAAAAACCTAGAAAATGTAAATTTGGAATTTAGCCACGAATTTGAGTATGGAATGTAGAGTAAATTGCATGATTGAACTAGTAGGGCTATGGGTAGAATTTATCTTCGAGAATTTTGGATTTCTAGGCACATGGGGCCGAGGGCATTTTGGTCTTTTCTCCGAGCGGGGTTAGGAATGTAAATAATATGAATTTGTTGTGAGTATTAGGATGAATTTTCATTGCTTTGCCATTATGTGGTAGTT